>VZSG01001346.1:0-49836 GCA_013398315.1 Nothoprocta pentlandii
TGCCTGAGAGAGGTGCCGAGCACGTGCCCTGCGGCCGGGGGGTCCCGGGGGAGCGCGCGCGTCCCCCCCTGTCACCCGGGGCCCTGCTGAATGGAGCCCTCGTGCGGGCGCTGACCTGCAGGGAGGCTGCAGCCCCGGGCCCGTGCGTGCATGGCCTGGAGCGAGGCCGGTGACGGCAGCCAGAAGGGCAATACAGGCACTGAACTTGGCGGTACATGACTGCATGGTGTGTGGTGTTCCAGTTAAACCAACCGATAATGCAAACCCAGCATTTTCATTGTCTAGTTATTCCAATCCTTGCTGTAAATGTGCCACATGAATAAAGTTTGGGGGTAAAGGAGCCCGGGCTGTGCCCACGCGTGGCGAGTGTTTGCGGGGCGGGAGGGCGGGCACGGGGGGCCGAGCCGGGGGGGCCCAGTGGGTACCAGGAGCACCGGGGCCCTGCAGGGCGCTCCCCGCTGCGGGTGCCGCTCCCGGCACGTCAGCCTTCCCAAAACAACCCCACGTAGAGAGCGGCTTGTGGGGCCGCACCGGCAGAGCCAGGCGGCCCAGCAGGGCCGCGGTGAGCGGGCGGCCCCGCAGCACTGGAGGGCTCGCGGTGGCGGCCGGGCACCCGCGGCGCCGTGTCCAGAGCAGGGCCCCCGGAGCCTGGGTGACAGGACAGGCTCTGCCGCCCGTGGGACACGCGGAGCTCCCTGCGGAAGCGGCAGCCCCAGTCTGCTCGCTCCAAGCAGAGGATGTGGGGGGTTGAATGGCTCCCTGCGTGCAGCCCCCGTTGGGTTTATTGACCAATTTTCGATGGAGTCGTCTAATTAGTTTTCTATGAAAACTAAGAACTTGGCCTTTGCCCTTTACTCCCGCAGGCGCGAATGTGACTCAGAGGACAACGTCCGGGCGCATCGATCGGCAGCCGCGCGGGAGGCAGCGCGTGGGAGCCCAGGCTGGGAGCACCCCAAGGTGCCGGAGAGCCCCGAGCCTGGAGCGGGGCAGCAGCGGCCCCGTGGAGGAGGGCGAGGGGCGCCCAGCGCTGGGGTTGCCCTGCCGGGGAGCCCAGATGCCGGCGCCTGCCCCGCCGTTGCCCCCGGGCCCTGCGGGGCTAAGGACACGGGTGCGAGTGGCGGGTTCTGTGTTCACAGGGACACCACCGAAATCTGGCAGATTAAGAGAAAAACCCAGCAGAACAAAGCAGCTTGCGAGAGCAGCTCTGTGCATACACGAGAGCAGCCCTATGTGTATGTAAGTATGTAGAGCTGCACGAGAGCAGCTCTGTATACATGAGAGCAGCCCTGTACGTATGTCTGTCCGTAGCGCTGCCCGAGGGCCTGGCCCCGCTCCCGTCTCACCCGCACAGGGCGGGAGCTCCCGGATCCGCCGGGCACTGCGCAGCCGGCAAACACGGTGTGGAATTTGCACGGCCGCAAGTCAAACACAGCGCGCCGGGATCTCGCCAGAGGAGCTGGCACGGCTGCCGTCCCACCGTCCCCTTAACAGGGAAGGAAAAGGGCCGGGGAGCGCGCACAACAGCACCAACAGATGCCCCATAAAAATCAAATACACGGTAATCAAGGGGACCGAAAGGTACATTTAAAAAAACAAAAACCCACCCTGGAAACAAAGGAGCTGGGCTCTGCAGCCTTCCTGGGAAAGCTGGGGAATTAATGGGGAAGAGCACATGTGTTTGATAATCTTTATATGGCAAAAGACCCATCTTTCAAATATGTCACAAATTCATATTAATCACCTTCCTATTGCCTTCTGTGGCGCAGCTATTCCAGTTGCCTTGGGCAAAATTGGGAACTGTCTGGTTAAAAAAAATGTTTTACATTATAATTTACAAGAGCCTACAAGTCTAGTTTCTTTTAATGGGAAGAACGATTAAAAAAAAAAAAGAGAGAGGAATATATATACACCCCGGTATATATACACTATATATATATATTAAATATATATATATAAAAAAGACAGATATTGTAACTCCATCTGGAAAGAGAGAATGTTTGATCTTAACAATGTAACTTCTGGCTTTCAAAAAGGCTCAGAAAACAAGAAGTCAGCAGGAGTTCAGATAAAGGAAGCTTAAAAGTCAAATAATTCTGACTCTGAACCCGAGACTTCTTAGACTCAAGGTCTTTTCCTTTACCCATTAATGGGCTGACTTGTGAGCTCAGGAACAAAGTGCTGCAATGTGAGGATTTCTGAGAGTCACTCATTACAGATCACTGAGTGGAGTCTGAGTTGCACAAATCAAAGGATCCAATCTGGAGTAACTGGCTGAACTTCTGCTCGGGACTAATTTGTTCCAAGTTGGTCTCACCTTTCACCTCCCGGAGGCCCGGAGCAGAGTCCCCGGCGGGGTCAGCAGCCCGGGCGCCGGGGGCTGCGCGAGCGGCCGCGCGGCCCCGCGGGGCAGAGCGCGGTGACGGGCTCGGCGCTGCCGCCCTAGCCCGGGATAACGGGGCACCCTTCCTTACCTTGGCCCTGCACCGCGGCCGCCTCCCAGGCTGGCGGGGACCCAGCTGGAGACGCTGCTCGCGGGGACACGGCCTGGGGGGCTCCCAGGGCCAGCACCGCCGGGCCTGGCGCCACCTCGCTCCGTAAGGGCATTCCCGTAGGGAAGCTCGGCTGCCCGGAGTCAGGCTCCTAGTGCGACTGCTGCCTCTGCCCTCTGACACGCAGAGCAAGATGCCCCCCGGGGAAACAAACCTGGCTTTGGAGGAGCAGCTGGTTTGGAGACTGAGCTAATCCAGGCTTAATCCAGCATGTGCAGTGCCACGGATGAGCAGTGCTCGCCCGCGCAGCGGGTTCTCCATGTAACTCGGCGGCGGGGAGATTACAGGACTCCCCCAGGGCCGCTCGGAGGCACCTCGGAGGAGCTGCTTCAAATGGGGAGCTCCAGGCTGGGGTGGCCGGGTGGGCGCAGAGGCGAAGGGGAAGGCTGGATCAGCCACGGGAGCCCCCACGGGCCGCAGCTCCCGCAGCAAGAGGGCCCGTGCGGAGCCGCTAGCGCCGCGAGGGCCGGGGCGCCGGGCACCGTGCGTGCCCACGGGCCAACAGCCTGCGCAGCCCCGTGTCCTGGTCTGCTGCGTGGTGCCCTACACCGCGTGGTCCCCTCACCGCTGCCCTTGTCCCGCTCCCACCACCCCAGGCATACGGCCCATAGAGTCCCGGGACACGCCAGGGCTCGGCTGGGCAGGACGGGGACAGCCGCCCGCCCCAGCAGCGCCCGCCCCAGCAGCGCCGCCCCGGCCGCTCTCCCGCCCGCCCTGCGTTCCGACGGGTCCCGCCACACGGACCCTGCATTCCGCCGGGTCCCGCCACACGGAGCGGGAGGCGCCGGGGGCCACTCCTGCACTCCTGCAGCTCCCGCCCAGGCGCCGACGGCACCAGCCTCGGCACAAGGTAGGGCCGCTTAGCCAGGCCCAGCCTTGGAACGGCTCCTAGCAGAGCCCGGGTGCCCATTCCTACCCTGCCTGGCGGGTGAGGGCGGTGAGAAAGGCACAGGGCAAGAGCCCAGCAGCCCCATTCCCCTCCTCTCCCACCTACCCCTCCAGTCGGGATGTAATTTTCCCCCCCACACAAGGTAGCATAAAATGGTCACAGTGTGAATGTGCTTGACCTTTTGTCTTGGACTAATCTAATTGTGTCGTCTTTGTGTAATCAGCCGGTAAAGGTCAGTGCTGTATTTAACATGGGGGCCCTTTAGGTACTGAATTTGCCTTGCAGTGAATTAACTTGATTATATTTCTTTCAAATATGTCAGAGCCCAGGTCACTTTAACCCCCTCGGTGCTGCCTGGGCCCACCTCTTTGTTCCCAAATCCAAGAGGAGGAAGAACATGGAGCCACACGGGGGTCCCTGCTCCTGCAGCCACCACGGCCATGTCCCCCATTCCCTCCCAGCCCCGTCTCAGGGGACCGTGTGCTGTGAAGGAGCCGGGAGGTTTGGGAAGGGGAGCCCGCCCGCAGGGTGTTGGGCTGAGGCAGGGAACACACAGCAGACACCTTTGCAAACATGAACCCGGCTCAGCGGCACGCTTCCTTACGCCTCCATATTGTCACCATTGAACAGGACATGACTCAAGCCCAGATTAACGCGCCACCTCCGTCGTGGACAGATAAGGTGTTCCCGAGATCCTGGAACACATCACACATTTCAGGCAGGGGAGGTGTGTGCCGGGGCGGCGGGGGTGCGGAGGCAGGACGGCAGCACGGGGTGGCGAGGGAGCCGAGCCGCAGCCGGCGGCGAGGAGGGTGCCAGGGGGAAGGCGGCCTCCAGCACCCTCAGGGTTTCCTTTCTAAGGAAGGGTGCTGTAAACCGCCCCCCTGGGCTCTCCAATCTCTCCTTGCCCAGCCTCCTGCCTCAGTAGGGCTATGCTCGACTCCAGGAACTCGAGCAGGTCAGGGCTCACCAGCTCGGGACCACTTCTCCTGCTCACCTCCCTTTGCGGAGCTGTGTCCTGGAGGGAAGCGCCCAAGGTGTGCGGCTGTACTGGCATCTCTGCCCCGGCCTGGTGCCCGCTTGCGCCACCCGAGGCCTCCCTGCTTTGGTCTGTGGTGGCACCCACGCCAAGGCATCCGTCTGCATGCAGGATGTCGGCAGCCCCGCCGAGCCCACCGATAGCACCGAGAACAGTGTCCAGCACGAGAGACGTGCCCCGGGAGCAGCAGTGGGACTGGGGGGCAGACGTGCCGTGCTCGGCGGCCGCGCGCGCCGGGCGGGAGAGCGGGGCGGCAGCGCCAGCGCTCATCAGGGCATCTGTGTCGGAGACCTGAGCGCTCCCTGTTCTGCCCCCGCAACCTTCCTCCTCACCGAGTTGGGGGTCAGGGGCGCTCCTACTACATCAATGATCTGGTCCTTGCAATCTGCCTTGCCCTCCTCGACGCCGAGCCCTGCCTGGCCGTCCGGATGGCTGCCTTCCACACCCAGAGGGCCAATGCTGCCAGCCTTGGCCAGGGCCTCGTATCGGTGCCGTAACATCTGCAGCTCGTATTCACAGTTGGCAAAGGCCTGCTTCAGCTCGTACAGCAGCACCAGGTCGCTCCGCAGCTCGTTGAACATCTGCACGATCTCCTCTGTGGGCATGGGGTTGAGATCTAGGGAGGAAAGAGGCGCTGTTAAACACACACAGTTGTCACCCAAGGACAGCATATCCCTGGAAAGGTCCTAGCTACCCAGTTCATTTCCATGAAGATGTGCCAAGCGCCCACTGCATGGCTCACCAGCAGGCAGAATCCCTAGGGATTGGAGACCTGGAACCTCAAAGAGCTTCCTTAGCTTCAGCCAAAGACTAAGGAGGAACCTGCTTGATCCAGCACTCAGAGCAAGTGAAGGATGTACAGGACCCATATTGGAGCAGGAGGCCTGAACCTTGTTTCCGGATGGGTCATAGGAGGTGAACTCAGTCTCCGGAGCACGGTCTCACACTTTGCTAGAGAGGACATAAAAACTCCTGCTGTGTCCCGCGCTGCCACCAATGTGGGCTGAGCTCCCTCGCCTCCCTTGTCACTCCTCCCAAAGCAGAGCAGAAGATGCTCTGCTGCTGCATTACACATTGAAATGCAGCCCTGAGCTGGCTGCAGCAGGGTCTGGCAGGCCACCTCCAGCCCTGCAGGCTGCTGCAGTCCAGCACACACACACACACACACACACACACACACACACACACAACACACACACACACACAGAGCACCAGGCAGAGCTGCATGTGCCAGGAGAAAAAGGATGAAGCTGGTTTGACCCAAAATGCAGCAGCGATGCCCTGCTTGCAGGACTGGCCACAGGACCTCTTCCTGCCACCACTGTGTGTATTCACCCACACAGAGCCCTGTGTGTTTCTGTACCCTAAGGCACAGCAGAGCTGCAGCAACAGAAAGCTCTCCAGCTCTTTTGGTAAGGCAGGAGTGGCGAGCAAGGAACCCTTCCCTGCCCTCATGGAAAGCAAGCCGTAGCAGACCGACCAGATCCTTCCCAAGGCCTCCCTGGTACCCTCCACTGGCATTCTTTCAGTATCACTTCTGCCATTTCACTAGGTACATTTATAATCCAATTAATCTCCCTCCATCTAATCTCTTGTCTGTTCTCAATCCTGGACTACCCGTTCCCTCAGAGAGCGAGGAACCTCCCTTGGTTTAGCTGCTTTCACCTGCCACGGGAGCTCTTCCGACCTGCACAAAAACCTCCAAAGCATCCTATCATGCCAGACCATTTGGCCTCCAAATTAACAACAATTAACAGAAATTAGTTCTGGAAGCTGGCTCAGTAATCACCTCTAAATCAACAATAAAGATTTTTTTCTAATTGCCCCCGCACTAACGGGGAGGAAAGGAGTCATTAAGTGCCTAATCAATGGGCACCGCATGCTGGGGCATGCAGGACCTGCCAAGGGTACCCAGAGCTCGGAGGGCAACAAGTGGCCAGGGGCTGCCCTCCTTCCCCTCTAGCTGCAAGTGGGTACTGCACATGTTAAGTGAATCCTTCTTTCTCCTGCTAAGACTCCGGAGTTCAAGAGTGAGGGATGTGTGTTTACTTGCCTTTCAGCAGAGATGCTCCAGATTTTCACACAGCATGCACCACGGAAAGGGGGGGACGAACAGTCCCAGACACATTTTGGACTTGCCACCGCGAGCAGTAAATTAAGAAGAAATGAAGCTTGAAAGCAAGACAGGGCAGCCCTGAACAATGTGCATGCCATGGTCACTAACACGCTCAGAAGTACCTCTCCCGGCAAGGCTGAGATTTGCCTTCCTAATACTGTGCTGCCTCTCTTGATGGTTAAAAAGGCCCAAACAAGAGAGAAACAAAGGCTCTTTTAAAACATTTTTCTACTGGGAGGAAAAAAACCCAGTGCATCTTGTTCTGGCTTTTACCCTCTCTCTTTTTCGTTCCTTTTTTTTTTTTTAAACACATAAAATATTTTAAAAACCATTCACATACTGTTATTCAAGAAACTTGCTGTATTACTAGGGGAAAAAATAGCCCATCTCGAGAACAAAGGCTAGCTCTGTGTGTCTCTTTCTCTCTCGCGTGCCCCCTTTACTCACCTACTCCGAGTTCCATCAGCATCTGCTCCAGGGCTTTAATCTTCTTCTGTCCCACCGAGCTTGGCAGTTTCATCTGGAACACAAAGGTAACAGAGCCACACAGCTCAGAGATAGCCCTCACTCACAGCCGTCTAGTTCAAAAGGCAAGAGAGCTTTTCTTTTTATAGTGCAGGGGGAACAAAAAAAGAAAGGGAGAGAAAGGGGAAAAAAAAAATCAAGTGGTAAGAGAGGGAGACAGGGGCTGAAAGTTTTCAGACTGGGTCCGAGGGCAGGCATTGAAAAGCCCGGTCGCGAGGGCTTTCATTTTCTCTCTCGTGTGTGTGCAAGACACGCTGTTTCCCAGTTTCCATGTGTCACTGAATTAACAACAAAAGTTCTTCTCGGCTTCAAACCCTCTCCCGCGGTGCCCGGCCCATCAAAGGGCTCATTTACACAGTGGCTAATGTGCAACGCTGCCCTACTTTATTCGCTCGAGCCGGCCTGATTAGACTCATGCGCTAACAGACTCACTTCTCCTTTTACCCGCTGAGCCCCAGACCTGTGGGATTCATTTACAGAGCGGGCTTTATAACAAAGGCGAGAGACAGAGAGCACAGTTACTTGACTGGCGGAAGTGTGAACACACATTTACATCGGAGCTGAGGGGCTAGGTGAGAGAGGAAGCATCAGATGTGAGCTATGAAAGGCAAGCGGCGCTGGCCGGGAGAGGAAGAATGCGCACACTTGGCAGGGTCCTTCCTCTGCATTCAGTTGGGCTCTGGCAGGAGAGCTCGCTGCTCAGACCTCGTGGTTATTAGCTGGCGAGCAGCGCGAGCGCGGCTGGCACGACGTGGCAGCCCTTCCAAACCCTGCAGCTACGTCCGAGAACGAACGAAACCGTTTTCCATGTCCCTTCCTCGGCGAGGACACAGGCGGGGAGAGATGATTCACACCACAGCAGCACAGGCCACCAACCCCAGGTGTCCACACCAGACCCTGGGAAGGCGAATCCATATCTCACCTCGTGAGCTCATCCCTATGGAGCACCCAAAGGTGCCCAGCAGCCTTTACACGGCCAGAGGGAAGAGCAACCTGAGGCTGTGAGGAATCCAGCACCTAACAGGGGCCCCGGGCTTTGCTGGGGGAACCCACGAGCTGCTCCCCTGGGCTGGCGGCGACCTGAGGGCAGAACTGTGTTTTTATTCCCCTCCTGCCATACAGAGATGACAACCATAAATATCATCTGGAATTTTTAACTGGCTTGAAGGCAGGGCTGCCACATGCACAGGTGAAAGCCCCTGCCTTACCTCAGCTATGGCCAAGCACAAAGCACCAGCAGCTCCACAAACCCAGTGAAGGATCTGCTAGAATAAAACACCTTCCCCATCACGTCACCTGAGCCCAGAACCAGAGTACAGCTGCTACAGGGCACCCCAGGGAAGGGGCCCTCCGCAGCACTCTCTATAAAGCACCTGGTCCTTTCACTAGATATTACCAGCACAATAAAGACACTAGCAGAGACCACGAGGGCTACCAAGGAAGGATCCATAAGAAATGAAACCGACACAGAGGATGCAAAAGGAGAACAGCGAGAGCTGCTGTTCTTTGCACAGGAGCAGCAGGGGAAGAGAGGAAAACCTGTCCTTGTGCCAAGAGGCCACCTCGGTCCTCTTTATTCCCCGAGGATCTTTAGGGAGTGCTGAGGTTTCTGCACAGCAATGAATTTCATAGTTTAGAGACCAAATCCTTACTCTTGACTACAAAATGATTGTTTTAGCAGAGGAGAGGCTGCCAGAGGTATCAGGTACTTAGATTTCAGTCAAGCCTTTGGACCAGAGGCTTGAGTAGAAGCAGGCTAAACAGGCTCCCCTAGCAGCCCTGCAGCACGGGTGCTCAGGAAAAGTGGCACTTCACAACGGACTGGTTAGACTACAGCACCAGGGAGATGGTCTTGAGAGCAAGTGTTGGTCCACGGAATTAGTCCACCCCACTACAAGAAACCGTGTGGAACATGTAGACTACACCACGTAAACCTTGGCCTAAGCCAGAGATGTACAAGCTGACCGAGTCAGCTGTGCCAGCCTTAACTTCTAGGGGAGAAATAAGAAAAAGAGCTCAGCATCGTGGGGCTGCAACTCCTCATTGAAGCCCTCTACACAGAGAGCACTCCCACGATCCTCAAGCTCCTGTCACAGAACCATAGAATGCTTAAGGTTGGAAGGGACCTCAGAGGTCATCTAGTCCAACCCCCTCCTCAAGCATCTGTCTTCATCCTTTCTTCAGCTCTAAATACATTACAGTCTTTCCAGCTGAAGACAGGATCCCTTCCTGCTAAGCATCAGCTAGGAAAATCATGCTGGACTTCAGGTTGAATCCAGGATCAAAGGGCAAGAAACTAGAAGAGATCATGCTCTGTTAGGCTACGTGGACAGGCAGGGAGGACTAATGCCATCTAACTCAGCAACTATGTCTTGGCTTGGTGGCTACAGGAACAGGCCAAGCTTTCCCCTTTGGAGGCCTTCAGTAGCTCAAGGAACTAGCAGCAATACAAGCAATCGCTCTGGCAAAGCCTTCAGCTGTAACACTGTGTGTCCTGCTCTGTTTGCCAGGAGTCTGCTCATTAAATGAGCACAGAGCAAAAGTCTTCACTGGTGCTCCTCCAGACTGGAGGCCAGGGCAGGGACAGCAGCACAAATTAATCTACCCCCAAAGAAAGGAAAACTAGAAATGCTCTGAAGGAGTAGGGCTGTTTGTTTAGTTTAAGAACACATCAATTAAGCTTCCCTTTAATTCAGGCAGGAGGATCTGGCCTGCAAAGAGGAAGGCTTCATTGGTTTCTCAAAGCAAGAGTATATTTTAATTTTACCGTCATTAAGAAAATGTTATGATTTATGTGGCTACTGTCGGACTAATATCTTTAGAATTTAGCTGGCTAAGCCAATTCATCTCCAAGACTGATGAAGGCTGATTGCTCTCTATGCAAAATGTATTAAAACTAAATGAGCAGTCTATTACTCAAACGCTGCTGATAATCTGTTAGTTAGGGTCCGTTAGCTGGGCTGCCTTGTTGCGGGCGAAGTCTTGGTGCCCAGTATGATTCACATAAGCCCAAGCTTATCTCAGCAAGCCCTGCTTGCTTTTCACATTTTAAGTGGATGTTCTCTTGCAAAAGCTGAGCTGCCTCTCCAAAACCCCGGCAGGACATCATCAACCAGAGCACAGTTCCCCTGTACAAAAGACTCACCAGAAGACTCACCAAACACATTAATGCACACGCAGCGTCTCATTCAGCTCCCATTTGATCACGGGCTCAAATCCCACTCCCATGTTGAGGCTCAAGGCCAGCCCAAAAGCACGGGGAGTGCTGTGGGGAGTGCTGTAACATCCATCCTCATTTTGGAGGGAAGGGGGAATCCTGCAGGGACCGAAGTCCCAGTCACAGAGCGCAGCTCTCTGGCTTGCATGGAGCAGTGTGTGCTGCAACATGCAGTCTCCGCACACCCAACCTTTATGTTTTGGGAAACCACCCTCAGTGCAGCCTCCTTTCTGACACCTCCTCTCCTGCCATGTTCCCAGCATGGTCATGGACTGAGCCCTCCATGGGGCTGAGGAAAATTATGTTCCTCGGAGAGCTCCAGCGAGAAACCCACAGCATCGGAGGTGAATGGCATTTGCCCTTTTCTTTCCTTCCTCATACTAGACTATTATTGTTATTTATTATCTTTTAAGTCCCCATATAATAATAATACCTGGGAAACAGATTGCTCTAGTCAGAAAACTGATTAGCTGGGATTTTTGAGGTTACTATATTTCGGATGCTCTTCTCCTTTGACAGCCTCTCCCTATAGCCCTCTTTGCTGCACCAGCTTGTGCTTATAATTACACCGACGTCGCGTTTGATTTAAGGACTGCAATTCTTTGTCCTTGCCATAAACAACCTGCATTAAACACATGAACTATGTGTATCAGGAGAAAAATAAATAAAGAGCTACAGAAAACGGTGTGAATCAACATCAGGAAGCCACAGGGCTTCCCTAGACGGAAGGAGGGATCCTGGGAAACACCAGCTCTGCCAGCACCTTAACCCACTTGATCTGACAAGTGTTTTCACAGCCTGTTCTCCCCACGAGAAACGGGCACAGATCAGGAATTGGGCTACCCAGCTTAAATAGATTAACGGAGCATCCACCTCACTTTCATTGTGCTTTGATTTCTACCGAGGGTCTCACAGCTGGGTACCCTTGAGCTTTGGGATGGCACGGGATTTTCTCTGCCTTTACTAATGTCCAGACACACCGCCAACAAAACCCTGCTAATTCACACTAATGACTAGGAGGCCTGCTGCAAATTAATTGCTAATTGGCAAAATTCATTAAATGAGCAAACACGGTAAGAAAGAGCTGACAATATGCCCCTGCCCCCTCCCTCCCATGCCTGATTCATTTGGCTTTGCGTGCCATCCAGTTTTAATGATTTAAGATAATACTTCTAAGCTTACTGGTAAATGTATTTAGAGTATTTCCAAAGAGAAATGAAGTCCAGGTGACAGCAGAGCACTGTGTTGCGAGCTCTGCTACGTGCTACAGCATCACTGTTCAACAAGTAGAGATTGATACCGGCTCTGCACTAGGAACAGGACCGGTTTGTGTCGGACATCATCACATGTGGAATGTTAAATGATCTGCTCTCAGGTTACAACTATGCTCATGAAAGCTCCATTTTCATACTCATGACTTTCCAAAACTTCCACTTTGGCGCTGAAGCCTCCTTGTTTGGATTCTCATCAAAACACAGTCTCTCCCAATGATTAATCAATGGTTTTTCAGCCATATTCATGCTCCCTGACCCTGCAGTTCACTCTTTTATTCCATTTGGAGACAATCTTTCCCCCAAAGTCACCTTTCCCTAACCCTAAACAATGTGACTATCCTAAAACCATTATTCCCAAGAACTCCATACCTCTGACCTTTATCTGTAGAGCTATAAACCAGGAGTGCTATTCAGCATTATAATACAGCTTGCTGACAATGAAAACCACTTTCCTCATGAATTCAGCAGCAATTCACGAAAACTTTCTCAATAGGCACCTTCTTCATGGATGTCCTTAGGAATCCTGAATTGCTTAGAGAACTTCCAGGAGGAGGAGGAGGCAATAAAGTTTCAAGTGAATAATGTTTTTAACACTGGCTGGCTTAAAATAGGGAAAGGTGGTCAACCTTTCCCTGGCTGCATGGCTCTGCTCCGCAGGAGCAGAGATCCTTCACTTCTGCAGTTGTAAGACTCAGGGAAGGAAAGAGTATGTTAGCTTGAAAGCTCTGGAATTAAATAAAGGAGAGAGGTTCAATTTCCCCCAAACTCTGCAGAGTTGGGCAGACTATTACTTTTTAAAACAAACGTACATATTTCTGCAGTTTTTAAACGCTTAACTGCTCAGAACCGAAGTGCTAAAATGAAAAGTGGATGTGTAATTGCAATGGGTATATGGAAAACTTGGAAAAGTTAGCTAGAAATTGCACAGATATTCTCTGCGTCAGTGCATGTACATGCTTCCCCCAGTCCCAGCTTGCAACCTTAGACTAGGATTTAAAATAGTTAAAAATAAAAATGTGGTTAAGCAAACTTCCATGCCATCTCCACTATGCTGTGTAACGGATTAAACACCCAGTGATCACTTTGAGAGGGCACACGACCATCAGCTTGCTCTATCAGTGTGGCCCTGTGCTAAATTAACCAATGCTTTAAGAAGAAAATATTTCTATATTATCTTACAGAATTCAGATTTTTTTTGAACTGGTTAGACACATCTACCAAATTCTCAAATCATTTGTGTAAAAATATGAACTTTGAAGTAGTAAAATTCTCCACATAAATTAAGCGAGATTTACCATTTAGAGGAACACACCTAGCAAAAATTTAGTCAACGATGAGGGAGACCAGTAGATCCCAGAGAAGTATAAATCCTCAGTCATGTTTCAGAGGAGAAGCTCCTCGATCCTATAAACATTAATCTATCTGCAGCACTAACTGGAGAGCTAAAGGGGAGGGAATCTTTCAAAAGGAATCGAAGGCCATGGAGTGTCAGTGCCTCTGCATGACCTTGAAGGTAGCAAAATCTTCAAGGTCTTCTGCTCTCCCACATTTGTCCCCAGGAAACGGGTACAGATGGCTTTAACCCAGGACAAGTGGCCTAAAATGAGAGTGACTTGGAAGCTGAATGAGCAAGCAGCTGCTGACCTGGAGAGAGGGTCACTTTTTCCTCACCTGACACACAGGCTGTGACAAGAAACAAGACATGTGAGAAGACCAGAAGAACCCACACGTTACCAGGACTGCCTGCTGTCCAGGACTGTCATCTTCTGGCAAGTGGAGCAACCGTAGCTGCCATGTACCAATTTGAGATTTACTTTCTCTGAAATACTCTTTAAGTAAATACAGAGCAATTCTGACAACACAAATATAAAAGACTATGGAAAAAATCTGTGTAGAGAAATATGAACAGCAAAATGTGTGTTGCAGGAGAAAAAAAAAGTGCAGAGAACATTTTTAAAACAAAATACCATCCAGTAAAAGCACATTACCAGTGTGAGACTGCAGTACTTTGATTTAGGAGATCTTTTGATTCTTAGATAATCCTAAAGCTGCCTCTTGCTGCAGGTGTGGAACCAAGCTGAGACCTGTAGAGGTAACTGCGAGGCACTGAAACAGCTGCAGTCTCCAGGCTGTATCTAACTGAAACAAATCAGGAACACAGAAGAGCAAGCTTTGCTTTGGGGAGTGTGCCAAAGAAGGCCTGAGGAAGGGAAGTGTCACCATGAAGCACTCTGCAAACTTCCAAAGCAGACACAAACCCAAGAAAAAAAAAAAACGAAAAAAAAAGAAAAGAAAAAAAAAAAGGAAAAAAGGAAACAGTTGAAAGAAAAAGACTCTTAACTGACGCTACACTCATGCAACAGGGACAAAAACTCGAAACAAAGTCATTAATTACACTCTGATCATGATATTGATCAAGTTAATGAAAGAATTTAAGAAATAACACATAAGATGCTAGTCATGAATTCTGATAATCTGATTATCTGAAGAATGACATGAAAGACTGCATTATTACAGGCAGATAGAGGTGACTGAGCAAAGGCCTCTCCAATCAATCAAGGACTAGTGGACCATCAAGGATGAAGGTCTGGGCGCTCCACCACAGTGAAGAGTTCCACAGAGAAGGGGACAGAAACATTTCCTTAAAGCAACTTATTTAAAATAAGGGGCAGAAGGAGAACAGGGGAAGAGAACTGCGGATTCCCCTTCTCTGGTTCATTCACCGCTTTGCATCCCTATTGCCCTCTTGAAAATAAACATAACAATGTTTGCATCTCGCTCCATCTTTTGCGGACACACGTTTGATCAGAAAATACACCTTAACTCACTTACCCCTAAATAAACCTCATCTAAGAATGAGATGGCAATGCCAGAACATGAATTTAATCCAGTCCGCACCACTCATTCCTATCTTCTGCTCACAGAAATGAGGATCCTGCCCTCCCTCCATACCTTTGTCACAAGCTCTGTCAGATCCCAGGGCAATTGCTCTCTCCTCCTTTCTTACAGGGTGCAAAATTTACAACTTCACTCTGAAAAACTGCTAACAGAAGCAAGAAGCACATTTCAGCTAGCTAATGCATGGGAGCTTCAGACCTGGAAACATAAACTTTCTACCTAATAAGAGTGTGCTGATCATCATCAGATTATCTTAGCAAGATGCCTTGGAGTGCAATCGATACAAAACAAATAAATTATTAACTGCTCCAAGTAATAAAATGTATCAAATCCAAATAAAAATAACTGGTATTTTGTGTAACTGCTTCCAGTGCTCCGAAGGGACGCTATTGATCACAGGAGGACAGACAGATGTTTCACATGTTCCCAGCTGATGAGGTCTGGCTTTGCATTAATGACAGGAAAGGAACAGAGCCAAGAGCCTCCAATGCAGAATAAACAGGCAGTGTGGTTGGCCATTTAATTGCAGGTCAGCTCAAATATAAAGAATAAACATGTCTAAACACAGACACACAAGCCCATCCTTCACTAGGGCTGTCGTTCACCTCGGAGCCTGCAGGAAGCACTTGGCTCCTGCTTCAAGATTAAAAAACCCAGAGCCACACACACACATTCACACATCCTCCCCTCCCAAGCCCAGTAAATTCTAACTCATTAATCAGTGCTAAAAAAATGCTCTGCTGGCTAGTAAATATTTAAAAGCTGGTGGAGGTGAATATTTGAATCAATGGGTATTAAAGCTGTACTTAAAGTTTTCCTTCCCCTGCTTCTTTACTTGGTTGATTGGTGATTTGCCTGCAGGGCCCTGGTCAGTAGGGAGCCAGCTGGTGGCTGGAAGCCTTTCCTGGTGGGAAGTGGCTGGCTGTGAATGAAGCTGGAGCATCCCCTCAGCACATCCTACGGATCTGAGATCTCTGCAGACTCCTCTTGGAATTTGTTTTATTACCCAATGAGACATCATTCAGCTGATCTTCTTCTAGTTCCTTTGCTTCAACACCCTTAACAACAAAGCAAGGACACTCGCTCCTACCTCAGACATGCAGGAATAGGGACAACTGCCCACCTTTTCCATCCACCATCACTTTTCAAAGCCCTGCTGCAGCACTAACAGAATCATAACTTAATATTCGCAGATAAGGCCGAGAGACAGATGAGCACTTCAAGATAAAACACACAGACAAGATTTTAAGTATTCTAGTCCAAGCACTCTGAACATAATAAAGTCAATGACAGAGTTACTTACACTTAAAAGAAAGCTAAACATGGCAGAGCACAGAAACACTGCAGTGAGTGCAAAACAAGCCCAGCTCAGCCTGCAGCAGCAACACCAGGCCTAGATCACCAGTCTGGGATAGTGCCAGTCTGTCTGGGTTACGGAAAAGCTTCGCCTTTAACAGCTCTAATTTTCCTTCCCCTCATCACATCCATCCTCAGCAAAGCTCTCCTTGTAGCCCCTTGCTTTCCCTTTAGTCTCTTCCTCTCCTTTCCCTCTACAAATTCCCTACTCACCTCTCACTTCCTCTGGCTCTTTGGCTTTCTGCCACCTGAGCTGAGCAGCTCTGCTACAACAGGAAGTTTTCTAAGAGTAACGCTTAGGATTAATAACACACTTCTGACTGTATTATTTTCATAACACAATTTCACTAACAGCAAAGGCAGCAGCGTAAAATTCCTTTTCCAGAAACTCAAGAGAGGTTTTCTCTCTTCCAAAACGCCTGTTAGTGCCTACTGTCCTCAGTGACACCAAGGCAATAATACACTGCCTTGAATTATGAGGAAGCTCCTCATAACGGCCAGCTTCCCATGGCCATTAGTGAAAACCTGCAGTCTGTGCAGTCGGGAGGCAGAAGGAAAATCCCATGCAGAGCAAGGGCACAGGGGCTGTGGCCTTCTTTGCCTGTGGCCACAGCCCTACGGAGAACAATAGGAGCCTGAACCCATTGTGAGAGAAGGCAGCCTGTGGAATTCACTGGAGAAGGTTATTCTTCAGCATCTGCTGAAGGAGAAACTTTCGGTTATGAAGAATAATGGCTGTAAGTGACCATTAATTCTAGGGGGAAAAAAAAAAAAGCCAACACTCTTCACATTCACTCTGTGCATAAGATTTCTGTAAGTTAGCTACAGAGGGAATTGGAAAGCCTGGGCTATTGTCATGAATACTATTGTCATGGGAACAAATCAAACAGAATACAGACTGCTAATTTTCTTCAACGACTAATTCTGTAAATTAATTTTAACTCAAGTGAACAGACTAAATGTAAATCCTCAGAAAAAAAGGAAAGAATCCCTCTAATCAAAGAGTAAGTACTGTCATTCTGGGGATGATATGGTACATTTTTCACACATGGCAGAGGTTGAATCCCTGATCTCAGTGCAAAATCTAGCTTCACCTAACTACCAAGGCGTAAAGCAATGGTAGTAAAGTACAAAATAAAAGAGGACAATAGAAGCCTTTAGGTGAGGAACCCTTTAGGTCCTGAGGCAAAAGAACTTACTGCAGGATGTCACAAGCCTTTAGAAATCATTTCCAACCTGCTCAGGGCAAGACATCTCACATTGAGTGTTGCCAGAATACAGGAGTTTCCAGCACATTACACCAATTCCTCATCCAGCCCCAGCCAGCTCTTCCCCTTATCAATTCCATATCATTGGTGTGTGGAAGATCTGCCATGTAAATCACAGAAGGAAATACTCAGATTAGCAGAGTTTGTTAATTCTACCTTATACCACTTAGCACTTCAGCATGTCTCACCAGTTCAAAGGCTTTTACTCACCTCACATAATTAACTCTCCCCATCACCCATATGGGAAGCAAAGGAGTCTATTAGCTCCCTTTTTAAGAACAGGAAAGACTTGAAAAAAGGAAGCTGGATGACTAAAGGCCACAAATGAATTCAGTTTGCTGAAACGGACTCCCAAGCAATAAAGGGTAGTTTTCTCATCCAGATCTGTGATCCACAACCTCTTGCAATCTGCAGATCACTAGCATTTCCAATTAACAATGTTGATCTCCTTAAAAGTTTCAAGCAGAGCATAGGAAGTAGCTCTGAGTCATCTCAGTAGGCTGAAAGTTGATGATTCAAGTGGCCCTACCCTCATGCTCACTGCTCCATTTCATAAGCATTAAAGAGAGACAGACAGAAGCAGAAAGCACCATTTTCTGCAAAGGCTGGAAGCTGAATTAGCCTGCCTGGCAGGCAAAGAGGCCGCTGGCTTTGCCACATGGTTCCATCGCTGACAGGTTATTGCTCAGCTTCCCTTTCAGGGGAGGGAAAAACAGGAAAGATCAACCATCACTTATTAGTTCTCAAAACTCCAATCAATCTCCATAAATTACTCTTAGTGACAGAGAGCACATCTCTTCATGTCTACGTAAATCTCAGCACATTCAGGGCAGTCTTGCCCAGCATTTTACTTCCTCAGGGCTGTAACCCCCTGCTCACACAGGTAAACTGCCATTGGCTGTACTTGCTCAGTGCAGGGGGCCCAGCTTGCTCAGGCATTCTCCCTCTGATGTACAAGCATCCATGTCAACTCATCACATAACAGCCCCAGAGCATTGCCAACAAGATCTGAAACTATTCTGACATCAAAAGAACATCCCATTAAAAAAAAAAAATTAAAACTGATCTGGAAAATTAGCTTGCCAAATGAGGTTACGTGGCAAGAAACCTACTCATCCACCATCACTGAGATAAAGGAGCTAAAGGTTACCCCATTTGGCTAGGAAAAAAGATGTATTTGTACTGGGCAAACAGGATTTTACTATCAAAGCCCCTCTGAAAACATTCAGCCAGGCAGGCAGGTTTAACTGACTTAGTATCCCAAAACCTGTCGCTAAGAGACAGACCTCAAGCCTTGCAGATAAAACAGCAAGAAAGTTCATTTCTCAGAGGTGTATGTATGACAGAAAGA
This sequence comes from Nothoprocta pentlandii, assembly GCA_013398315.1. Lineage (NCBI taxonomy): Eukaryota > Metazoa > Chordata > Aves > Tinamiformes > Tinamidae > Nothoprocta > Nothoprocta pentlandii. The sequence continues at coordinate 18,483 of VZSG01001346.1, forward strand.
ATAAAGGGAAAAAGAGAGCATGGGGATTTTTCCCCCAAAATATTTTCTGAAGTTAGATAATGGAAAGATGAAGGCTCAAAATTGTATGCATTTATGTCTGTCTCTTTTTCAAGTCACAACCTGAACATCCAGTTCTTAAAGGCACCTTCTGATCTATTAACACACAAGCTCTAGGAGGCCTATTACATTCGGCTGCAAGCTCTGTTTGACCTAGACAGCTCTACTTGGGCCTGTCGTGTGTGTCTAGCAGCATAGTGGGCACAAGAATAACAAACATCAGCAGGTCCAGGTGCCACTGAGCAAGGCGATGAGCTGGCTTTCACCGCGCCAACATTCCCGCCTTCTGAGTCTCCACATTTACGGAATTCCTTTCTTATTTTAGAGGCAAGATCTTGCCTTTTAACTATAAAAGGCAAATGGACACGGAGACAGGCAGACAAAGATATTAGCAGAGGTCCCAAGGGCCCTGGAGAACAGCTTACCCTCTGGCTCCGCAGCGTGACACCTGCAGATTTGAAGTCAGGAAACTTGATGCCAGCAGTCTCAGGAACAGCCTGAAAGAGATCGAAACAGGATGTGTTAATGGAGGAAACACAAGATTTGATACCTTCACTGTATGAAGGGGAAACACTGTTTCCTGTGACAGAGAACCACCTGCCACGGCCACACGTCAAGAGCTAAGAAAAGAGGAAAAATCTCAACAAACCCACTGAGGAAAAACTCTAGCTCAAGTATCTTCGGAGAGCTCAAGTCTTTTATTTTCTTATTTGCGTTTTTAAATGCACTGCTCTCCACAGAATCCACACAAGCACAGGCCTTAATCCCAACATATGCATATTTGCACAGAATTGTCCTTATCTAACTTGGGCCCAGTTCACTGATCAAAACAGCCCAATACCTCCCTAAATCTGTGCTTTCCACTGAAAGCCTTCTAAGGAATGAGCTGAGAAACCTCTGATCTGCACAGATATGAGCCCACTAACGAGGACGTCCAGATCCTAAGGACTGCTCCCCTCCAGGGAGGCCTGCTATTTATACACATTTTGTCATTTGTCCATTCATTAGACAGTTTCCTTTCTTCCTCACTTCACATTTTAAGCACAGCGATATAGAAAGGCAACACGTCTAATGCTGTTCTTGTGAGAGAGCAGAGCATCCAGTAGTACTGGAATTAAATGGAAAAAAAAATTAATGCAGTCCCTTAGAAACCCGTGCTGCTGAGCAAAGGACATAATGAGCAAACTTTTAAATGATTAAACCACTAATGAAACTGGAAAAAGGAGCAAGAAGGGAGGGAAAGCCACTAGGAACATACCTGTCAAAACACTAGTTAGGGTGTTCACTTCTTCTAAACCATGGAATTTCATTGCCCACAATGCTGTACTGAAGAAATCTCTCCCCTTCACCATTCTCAAAATCCCCTGCACACAGGAGCAAGTCACCAGAAGGGCAGCATGTTGATACACTGGGACTATCAGCGTGGCCCTTCACCTGAATGGCGTTGGTGCCCCTATGCAGACCTGTCATACTCATGATTCAATGTCTGAGTGGCCACAACCTCTACAAAACACACACTCAGTCACATGTCTTTCCAAAAGGAAGAGACATCCCAAATCCCTTGAATTCTCCGGGGAAATAATATTTATTTATTTATTATTATTATTAAGTCTTCTCTGCTTCCTGTGCAGGAGGGCTGAATCTCAGACACCCCAAACTTTCCCCTTCCGAGCCTGTTGCTGAACACCTTGACAAAAGGGATGAGGGTAAATCAAGATCTCTGGCTCAGCTGAGCCAACTCTGACTGCACTCAGTGCATAAGCAATTAAATGGGTTCTTTTGCCTTGCGTGCCTGTACATGCTGTAAACGCTTCAACCTCAATTGACTCCTTGGTAAATGATTTTCCTTTGTTGAAAGGATGCTGATGCAGCTCCCGATTCAAATTCTTAGTTAAAATGCAATTTTTTTCTTAACATTTCCTGGCTATAGTTGGTAATTGACTCCTAATGGACTCTGTCATGGTTGAAATGATGCTAGTGCAACAACAGAAACTGCTTCTCTGCCCAGCCTGGCGTGCCTATCCATTACATGCCTGAGATAGGCACCAGCCCACAGGCAACATTCAGGGCTGGACTCCCTTACCTGGGCATCCTCAGCAGCTTTCCAGGCCCATTCTCCATCACTATCCTTTTCATAAGCACTGACAAGCTGCTTTCTTTAGAGCAGGATGCACCAGCAGTGGGTTGGCTTTACCAGATCAGCCTCAAGGGAATTAATGCTAGAAGGAGAAGGTCCCTAGCACCACTATGTTCATTGCTTGGGGAAAAAAGAGAAAAAAGGTTCTAAGGTAGTGGCATCTAATGGGCACACTTTATCAAGCAATAACTGTCTAGCGTTCACTGTTTCTCTCCCCTCTCTGCACAGACCCTTTGGCAAGGTGAGGATACACATCCTCCATGCTCATAATGTGGACGGAAAGAAATTCCTACGGACTAGCTGGGAACAGCTGAGATTCTGTAACAGCCCTTTCCTACTAAAGGTGCTGAATTTAGTTCAATCCATACTGTCCTCTTTTTCCAGGAAGTGAAACTGAGGTAGCATCAAATGCAAATGAAACCTCTGTTCCTTATACTTTAGGAACAGTATAAAATATAAGGGGTTCCTTATACTTTAGCTTGTCTCAGGAAAAAATGAAAAGTAGCATCCCCTTAACTAATACAGGAGTACCCTAAGGCTGCTCTGATCACAGCAGAGGCTCAGGAGAGGCACATGTACCAATCTAGGAGAGATGAGGCTGTGACCCAGTAGTGCAAAGGGAAAGGGAAGCCTGAGCTAGAAAAAGATGATGAAAGGCAATGAGTCTGTGGGAGAAACCTGTACAATACCAGAATACCCTTGGGAGACATGGGGAGACAGATGCTTCTCTCTGCCATGAGGCACAAGTGGATGCTGGTTGGCACTGCTTCATCCCATTTCTCAGGGAGGGGGAAGGAAAATGGGACTTAAACTAGCAGTTATCAAATGGGAGGAGGACAAACAGCACATCAGGGGAGAATAAGAGCTATGTGTGCGCTGCCACAGACCATTCTGCCTTCAAAATAAACAAACAAACAAATCCAGAAAACACATCCCCCAGAAGGCAGCCAGCAGCTATTCTCTCCCCAGAAGAAGTTGACAGCCTGATCCTGGTAGAACTGCTGGAGGAAATAAACATTACACAGACAGAGCACAAGGAAAAAAGTATTTACAGGTTTCTCTGTCTCCTTCTTCTGTGGCAGCTTCTTCTTAGGAGCCTTGCGCTCTGCACGCCTCTGCTCCGTGGTGGTATCAGCAGCTGTGATGAGTTTCTGCAGGTCTTGGGTTCTCTTTTCTCTTTCTTTCTTCCTAGTTTCGATTTTGCGGAGCTCCTGAATGAGATATTCTTCTTCTGCCACCTGCAGAGCAGAGCACAGTAAGACAAGCAGAGCAGCAAAGGAGATCTAGCAGGACAAGGGGGCCATCTAGTGATAGCAACTCTGCTCTAAGCCATTGGGAGTGTCTCTTAAGCTTCCCTGCCCGGTATCTTGCGCAGGACTTGGCTCGGCAGAGTGCATTAGGCTTCCTAACCTTATCCTGCATCCGTGTCAATACCAATCTACAAACTAGACCCTTGGTAAGGAGATTCTATCCTGCCTTAATTACTGTGCTGATAATCCCAACCTTCTCGTAATCTCACCTAATAGAAGTTGATTCGTATCTTGCTACCTGCAGTTCGGCATGAAACGGGACAAAAGAGTGTAGCAGAGAAGGCACCTGGAAAAGGAGCACTATATGACAACATCTGGGATTCCCCCCCGCCCTTCAGCCACATCCACGAGCAACTAACGCCACCTCCAGACAGGGAGGCTAAAAGCACCAAGAGAGAAAGGTAAAAAATAAAACATGTCTCCTAAAGTCGCAGGCGCAATGCTATGAAAACTCACTGTCTTTTGCATCTCTTAAAACGTCATGAATGCAAAAGCAGCAGCAGTGCTTACATGTTACTGTTTCTTCATCCAGCCTTTCCTTCTCCCATGCTCTCCTTATTTCATCCAAGCTGACTCAACTTATATATTTACCATAGATCTGTGGGGGGCAGAGCTAGCCTCTTCCTTCAGTTACCTGCTCCGGTGTCCTGTTGTACAGCCTCTCCAGCTGCTCCTTCCTCCGTCTCTCATGGCCAGCATCAAAGACCGGGATTTTCAGGTCTGTGCCTGGAGCAGCTCGAATGTTAGCCAGTTTGGCACAGATGTGGTAATAACGCTCCTTCAGGTCCTCCACGGACCGCTTCTGCGGAACACAGTGCAAGGAGACATTATGGAAGAACCAAACAAAGCTTTGTGCAGCAGCCACGTAAGGGCCTCCGGAGGAAATAGGTCACATTGGATATAAAAGGTGATGCTCGGCTGAAGGATAAGCAAGGAGCCATGCCAGTCCTTGTGGGATCAGAGGGCTACCTGAAAGGAGCCTCTCTCTAAGGGTCTCAGAGCTACTGCCATCACACTGTAGTCCTCTCACTTGCCAGGGATGGCTTAGGCAGATGAGGATGGCAGTTTCTTCTAGTCAGCATGCACAAGAAAGTCATCCTCAAAGCAAAGAGCAGGGTCTGAGCTATCTGCTGAGAAGATAGGATTTAACCACAAGACTGTGACACACAAGCTGGAGGCCCTTTCTGAGCTGCTCTTGAGTACAACCATTTAAGCCATGATCAAGAAGGTATGAGCTCCAACAACTCATTGCTGGAGTACCCGCCCATCGCTGCACTGTGCTGCCACAGGCTCTGAGCTGTGTTGCCTTTCTGCAAGCACTGGAGGTGTTTGAGCTTGTTATTCCACTTTGCTACATTCCCTTCATCTGAGATTTCAAAGGGCAACAAAAGCCTCCAGCCTTTAGAGCTATTCTATGGGAGGCACATCATTCCCGTGTGTCACCAGGAAGCAGGAAACCAGTAGTCAGAGGAGATTTAAGATACTGCTGTGAGTTACATTTTTCTGAGCACTGATGGTCCCTGCTTTACAGGAGAGATGACAGAAGCCTGCATCAGGTCAGACCACAAGCAAAGAGAAATGCCAGCAAAAACCCTGGAGTCCAGTCTCCCAAGAACCATTAGAAGATCCTTCTCCCAGAGCCTATGCTAGAACCCAGGCATTCTACCATCTACCCTGATCACTTAAACAAAATTCCCAACTGCTTTTTCCCCTACAGAGAATGTGACAATCTGTTCTCCTGGCATGAACAGGCCTTCTAACTTTCTAACAAAATACAACAGGGAATGACCACAAGTCACAGTGGATTTAATTATAAACAAAGCAAACAGCAATGCCCTGCGCTGGAAATTCGATACTCTTTGCTGCCAGTAATACATTATTTTCCCCCTAATTAAGCTGACATAAAGGGTAATTTGCTCTTTGCAGCGTAGCAAGCCCTGCACGTGCCATAGCAGCAGGCTGCCAGCAGCACGTGGGTGCCTGGGACTCACCTTGAATTGCTGGTGATCGTAGCGGTCGTGAATGACGACGAAGCGCAGGTCAAAACGCCGGGCCAGGTCGAAGAGGTGGTCGGTCTCAGCCTTGGTCCACGCATCGTCGTGTAGGTACATCTGATACTCCTGCTCCGAGTAGACAGGTACCTGCACTGTCTATGCAGGGAACAGAAAAACACGGAAGAGATGGGACTCTTAGAGCGCTGCCCTTCTCCAGCCACCAGTGGCCATCCTACTGTGCTATTAGATGGCCTAAGGAGTGTAAATAGTGGTAAAGAAAAAAAAATGTGTTCTTTCCAGAGCAGCATATGACCACCTGCAGTGGATGAAAGAGGAGACTGCAGGTACCTGGTCAGAGAATAGGACAAGCAAAGAGAACAGTTTCCCCAGAACATTTCTTCAGCTTTTGTGGTGCACTCAGGTTTTCTGAGTCACACGAAGTCTCCACGACGAGACACCCTTGACAGACACAATTTCCATGAATTAGTTCAATTGCCTGCAGAAGTCATGCAAGCTTGCAGTGTCTTGCAGCCATGCAACCCAGTGTTTAATTTTGCACTGTATGAAGTACTTCAAAGACTGCAGTAGCAGAAAAGGGAATAGACTCAGTAGTGTTGAGAGCTAGGAATAAAGAACCTCTGTGAGAAGGCAGGATCTCATCGGCTGGGAAACCTGAGCCAACTAGGTTTGAATGATCAAGAGTTCAAACATGACACCAGCATGGAAATGTAAATATAACCCCCCGAAAGGCATTTCGAGCAGAAACTGGCAGGGTTTCAGGTACACACGGAGATATTGCCAAGAAGGCCAACTACAGCTCCTGTGACCCATGGTCAGGAAAGATGAACTGAAATGGGAATAGTACAGAGGAGAGCAACTGGGATGAGATATCGGGTGGGAAGCTTGTCTTTCTTCATGAGGTTGGAGAAAATGGAGCCCCACAAAGGAAGCCTGAAAGGGAACAACTGTAGGCTTCAAGTGTGCTAGATGGAAAGAAAAGAACATCCACAACTGAGATAAACACAAAGAAACCGTCTTGCAAAGAAATGTCAAAAGAAAATTTAATCTGAAAATGAGGCACAGAGCAGAGAGAGCCTGGAACAGCTTCCCTAGGAAACACAGGGGCAGGAAAACCCAACTGCTTTTCAGATGCATCTTGGCAAGTTTATGAATGGGATTAGATGGTGAAGTTCCTGCAAGAAAAGAGAAAAGGAGGCAATGGCCCAGAAAAACCCTCTCAGTCCTATCTTCAGGCTATAAAGTCATACAATGATGGGCATTAAATTAGCTAAAACTGCTCAGGAAGAATCCTGGAGCCTTGAGACAGTTTTATGAAAACATCAACACAAAACCGAGCATTTGCCCCACTCTCCCACTCCTTTCCTAAGCCTTTACTAATGGTAGTTAGAAATAAGACATTGTTGAAGCAAGCATTTGCTCTGACACCATTCTTGAAGCGTTCTTGAACTCTTAGGTCTCCCTCTGGACCAAGGGTCAGTGCACACTGAAACTCAGGTCTTCATTTCAGATTTTCACAACAAAGAATAAGGATCTGCTGGAAAACTGGGAGCCAAGAGGGAAGACGGAGCAATGAAGCAATGATGCAGTTGTGTTAAAAAGCATGTGTGACCAACAGGAGAGATCATATATGAAAATGGTCTGATGCCAAGGGGAGACAGGGAGAAATGGGCAGAAGAATCAAGTATAGGAGGAGCAACCAGCAGAAGTATCTGGAAAAATAACCAAAACTCCTCTGCCATTAGCAAATATCCATGAAACTCCTTGTCAGTGCCTTCTACCTCTCGAGCACTGATCCACACCAAGGGTAACAACCTGCTCCTGCTATTAAATAAATGTGCAGGTGGCAGAGGTCTATGACACTAATCTAAAGGTTGCAGCCTTGCTTGTAACTATTTTCCCCGTCAATTCACAGTACGTGATAATGTTAGGGAAAAAGAATTACCTAATTACAACACCCATGCGTGGCCCCCTCTGATAAACTTGGTTGAACTTGGCCAAAAACTATTAGAGCAGTGAAGCTTTACAGACAATTTCATTTCCAAAGCTTCCCTTGAACAAGTACCTAGCAGGTGCCTTGACTAAGTGAGTCATGCTCTAGACTTCCACCCAAGACACCAGAGAAGAGATCTCACAGGAGGTTCTTACCAGGGTCCCAGCAAGAGGGAAAGCATCAGTCAGAGCTTGAACCTTCTAAGGAACAAGGTGGTCAAGCCACTACTTAGCTCTGCAGGAAAACAGTTTCTGTTAGTGCTACTGTTCTGTGAACTAAAATGCTGAATACAGTTATACAGAAGCAGTGCTCTTGGAATGGAATTATACAACTACATTTTTTTTTTCTTTTAATACAAGTCTGCACCATAAAGAGAGTTAAATTCAACTACAGAGGCACCCTAACTCTGCTCCTTCTGTCTTGACTCTGAAATATAAGTGTTGATACCGTTTCCTTTGTGTACACACATGAAAGCAACAACAACCACTCAAAGTGGATAATACACTGGACAAAAGACAGCAAAACACTGTGACCATTTAAGATGCCAAGAACAGGGTACTGCACCACACCGTTACCACAGGGGCAATTTCAGAGGGAACACAGTGTAATTCAGCATCTGTGCTGGAATTCAGCCAAGAGGCTGCAAACCAGCATTTTGGCTGAGGAGCTGCAAGTGAAGGCTTTGGTACTGGACAAGATAACAAGACTTACGACTTTAAAAGTCTCAGAATAAAATATCTTTTACAACCCAGAGTCTGTAATCAAGGAGAGGACACTGGTTAGGAACTGAATTTGATAGCACCGTCTGCTTGCCAAATCGCTCGCAGCACCCCTGAACACGGAGGTGCTCTGGCAGGCATTGATCACGTCCCAAGACCACTTAGCTTGAAGGATTTAGAGACACCACAGTCCGAGGTCACATGGCTGCAAGCCATGATGCAATTTAAAATGCAAGTGCCCGATCTAACTCAGCTTTAGTATGTCCAAAGAAAGAACCTGCTATCTGGGCAGTCGGGAAGCCGACCAAAGGGTAGTTCCCCGTTGCTATTTATATGCTGTTGTTTGAAAGCACTCCTACTTACTTTATTGAACCTGGCAAAAGGGTAGTCCTTCCCTTCCTCTGCTGCTCTCCTCCAGTGGTAGAACATGGCTCCGTCCTTCCTCGCTGGGTTGGTGAAGGGCATCCACTTCCAAGGGCGAACTTTCTTGGACCCCAGTTTTGCTTTGACTGTTCGATAACCCTGAGTTGTATCACTTGGCAGCAGCGGGGGCGCATCCCTGTGGTGGAGAAAAGCACTGGCTGAAGAGAAGCAGGAAACAGAGCAGGAAAACCAATCAAGACAAGAGACTGCTGACTCTGAATTGGCTTGGCCACCCTGACGTTTAGCAGAGGGGGAGGGGAAAGCTGATTTTAAGCTTGATCACAGGTTTTGAACTTCCCCGAGCGAGAGACTAGTATATTTAGTTCCTCTGTGTTACTGTGGTCTTGAGTTATACAACAGCAGCTAGCTCCAAATCCCCCTAAATCAACTCTGATATACTCTAAAGGCAAAACAAACTCTCAGAGGCAAAAAGGATGAAGAGAGCATGACATACTGCCAGAGAAATTAGATCCACTATACATAAATGCAGAGTTGTACTCATCAGAGGGCAGAATAGACACTATGATGAGTTGGAAAGGAAGAAGTTCCTGGAAAGGAGGCAACACAAGAGACCTCCACTGCAAGCTAAATAGAAGCTGCAGCAGAATTCTTTTTGCAGAAATAAAGGCAGATGTTATCTCCAGTTGTGCATAAGTGAGAATTAGACATGAAAGGATGAAAACACTGCCTTTCCTGCAGTCACCTGCTGCGTCTGTACCTCTTCCATCTCATATCCAGAACAAACCCCTCATGTTCAGAGCAAGGAAACAGCACATCCCAAGAGGCACAGAAGCAGGCCAAGCACAAAGAGAATCCATTTGGAAAGCAAGACTGTCCATGATTTCAAGCAGATGCTGCCCCACTACCAAAAGCCCAAGCTACAGCATGACCTGCACAGATGACCACAAGCTCTTACTTCTTGTCAGAGTAGAGGAGGGCGTAAACCTCTCGGTGCATTCCCTCCGGCCTCTTAAACGTCAGCGTCTCTGAAGATTTCTTGGATTTTTTCTGAAATAAAAGATGTGAATTTTGGATTCAAAAGTGGCATTCTCTGGGGGAACATTAACCTGATGCCCTGTGTTTTTTGTTTTATCTATTCATCTGTTTTTTTCAGGTGCCTTAGAATTGATACTTTCCAGGAGAAATCTAAGTGGAAGACATCAAGAAAACTGAGCACATCCCCTTGCAGTGGTCGCACTCGCCACTGCTAAAACACATTCTTTGCCAAAGACATGCACTTAATATAAAAGCTTGATATCTGGCTTCTGCTATTACTCACTAAGCCTTTCTTCTCTGGGTAAAAACTATCTCTGACAGTATCAATGCATAAGTGACCTCTCTACCCCTGGAGAGGGCAGTGAAGAAAGTCTTCCCATTCTCTCTGTTTCTGTCACCCTGTTCTGCAGGGACTCCACTCTGGACCAGCTGTGACCAAGTAAAGAGACCAGTGCTTGCTCATAAAGTAGTCCCATATCAAACCCAAAAGTCAAAGCTTCTCCTTGCCTCAGGCCCCCTGTCTGTTGATATGTCAAAGGACTTTTTTTTTTTTTGCCATAGCTTCTTCACACAAGGGTTGAAATGCTAAAAGTAAGGTCTGTTTGAGACAGACAAGTTACTCAAATTGGCCCTTAAATCCTTCTTAGAGCTGGTGATGTCTAAGATACATTCCACCATTTCTCATTCCACACATACAGCTTTATAATATAATGGACACTGGATTCAGACGGACACAGTGACAACTGCATTACTGAGGTACACTTTATTTGAACAGGCTGAGTGTACTGAGTAGTCCAGGACACTTGGAGTCATTTTATCATCTTTGCAATTGCTTACAGTGCCACCACTTGTAACTGCTTATTTACCTCATGCCTACCTACTTTTAAATTAAAATATTTTGCAAGAGTAAATTTAGCACTGTGTTGTTTTAAATCTGCAGTTACTTCTATCAAGCAAATTCAAAATCCCGTAAAAGCTATATCCAGGTTTTGGACTACAACTGTTTTCCATAAAACCCTCATGACTGACATTCATTATACAGGCACCTTTTCACTCCCAGTCACATCCCTTCCTCCCACCTTGTCTATCACTCAGCTCAGGAGCGATGTAAGGCCAACCAAGGCACTTATCCACAGGTCACCACGACATCCTGCTTGAGTTCTGGCTTCTGGAACGCCACCAAACTCCCAGGATTTATTGAAAGTTAATATCAGCAGGCCAGAGATCACCTCAGACAGCTCTTTTAAGAGTTGAGTACAAATTGCCAGGACCAGCTGATTTAAATTTTTTTATGCCTAGTAATTCTTCCCTTTAACAGTCTCCATCACTAATGGACTAGAAAGTACATCATCATTCTCATGTGATTTAAATACATCAAGCTATTCCTTCTTCAAATCCAAACAGAACTATTTTCTGAGCAACTCTTGCAGGAATTCATGAGCCGTTCTGCTCTCTCCATGTGGTAATGGTACTTTTGCTATGATTTCTTCTCCTCCTGGTACACATATAAAGAATTCCCTCCTCATTTTTAATTCTTCTAAACACACACTTCAATTTTCTTCCTTTCGTAACGTCTTGCCAGGCACGTGTGCCCTCTGTGTGCTCCTCCTCTGCCGTGTCTGTGCCCCGAAATGGGACGCACCCTACGAGCACTGCTGACCACGCTCCCCTGTGGGGATGATGCTCGGGGCGGGCGCTTCGCTGTGCTCCCCCAGCACCAGGACTTGGAGAACTGGCCTGCAGCGATGCCTCCAGCTGCTTCCACCAGGAACAACACCAAGAACAGACCAGTTTCCCCATGGATGCCACCCTTTTCTATCACAGGATTCATTTTAATACTTCATGGAAATTGAGAATGTTTCACTCGTAGCTTGTGTGCTTCTCCCCTAAAAATCCCACTGCCCTCTCCTTTGCATTAGATTGCTACATTTAAGGAGAAATCTCTGTTTTTCTCTCTCTGAGCAGGAAGACAGACGTTCATCAGTACTTCTCCAGGTCTCCACTAATTAACACACAAAAGCATCTAAAATCAGCGAGCTCCCAACCCTGTGCAGCAGCACAACAGCACAAGCTGAAGTCAGCCTGGAGCTGCTCACTGGACACACACTAACCATTAAAACAGTATTTTTAGCATTTCAGATATTTTCAGTTGCACCAATTATACTAATTTTTCCTGTTCCCAGTAAGATACCAAACCACTGTATTTTCTCTCAGATATAAACATTTCAGTGGAACAGGCAAAGGCAGCTCGAAGGGCTTTCAGGGATGTGGCCTTTGCTTCAAATCACTGCGGTCTCTGCAGCACAGAGCGCTGGGATTTCATCGCTCATCCTCATTCCCAAGCAAGGGACAGCCAAATCCTGGCCCGACTTTGAGATACAGAAACAGCACAGGGGAGGGTACCCCAGGCACATCTCGTAGCGGTACACGTCATTAATGCAGGTTACTAAACTTGCCCACATTCCCCCGGGCAATCTCAGTTCTCCCAAGTTCCAGACACGCATCTTCCCCCACAACAGGAAGGTCTGAAGACATTTTCCATTTGGCAACATCCCACATTTTAGTCTGCAGAAGCAGGACCCTGCTGCAGTACCATTCTAGCCTCAAAGCAGACAGAACTGATCAAATCTCCCACCTTTCCACAGAAAGGGAAACCTGGAGCCAGGCCCCACTCCCACAGCTCTGGCTGCAGCGGTGCCCCAAATTCCAGGACACCCCTCTCTCACAGCAAGGAGAGCCTGGGAATGGGAGCTTCCTTGCAGGCCTTTCCAGAGGGTCTTGGGGAGCCCTAGATTAAAAGGACTGTGGCCCAAGCGTGCTTTATTCCACCGTTAAGCCAAGGACCGAGCCTGGCGGCGCAGCCGGGGCCGGCGAGCCCCCGCAACACGAGCCCGGGCCCGCCAAGCGGGCCGCGCTACCTTGTCGGAGTTGATGATGTCCTTCTTGCTGATGGTGCCCGTGCTCTCCGTCTCCACGCCGCCCAGCTCCAGGATGTCCCGCACGTCCGCGCCCGTCGCCATGTCGCCGCCGGCGCGGGGCCTGCCCCTTCCCGCGGGCTCTGCGGGGAGAGCGGGGGTCAGCGCCGCCCTCCTCCCGCGGGGCCCCTCCGCCTTCCCCCCGCACACCCGCGAGGCGCTGCCCGGGGGACGCCCCGGGGCGCCCCCGCCGCCGCTCCCGTCTCGTCCCGCTCCCGGGGCTCCGCTCACCCGCGCCGGCTCCACGGCCACCGGGACGGCGCGACCGGGAGGCCCGCACGGGCAGCGCCACTTCCGATCCCGCCAAGACGTGCCCGGAAGCGCCCGGAACCTTTTGGGCGGCGCACGCTACAGCGCGGGGGGGGGGAGGTTCTGAGGTTGAGGGTTCGAGTCCCGCTCCCGGGAACTCGCGCCCCCCGCACCCTCTCCAAACTGTCCCCTTGGGATGAAGTGCCCAGAACTGGCAATTCTGGAATAACCTCCCAGCCCGAAGCTGTGAGACACAGAGAACTGCACAGGACAAACCCCCAGGCAGAACGGGGGTTCCCCTGCCCCACGCCTGCTTGTTGCACAGCATGGGTTGTGGTTCCATGGCCAGCAGACCCTGCTGGGGAGGTGAACGTGTCGCCCACCACGGTGGCAATGCCGCAGGCAGCAGGGCCAACAGGGAGCTGGCCCAGATCAGGGGCTAGTGCCCGGGTGCCCATCAAGGTCCCGGCAGCAATGGGGCAGGAAATGCCCCAGGGGGGCACAGAATCCATCATTCCCTGGGGATGGAGCATCCGTGTGGGCAAGACCCATCCTGCCCCTCTGGCTCGGGACGCTGCTCTCGCCGGGAGGTGGCAGCATGGCCGCTCCCAGCACGGGGGCCGTCGCGCTGTGGCCATGGGGCTGAGGACGGACGGCGCTTCCAGGGCTGGGCCCATTCCCCTCGGAGCAGCCGCTGCCCTCGCCGCCGTGCCCAGGCCCTGCGTGGCACGGGGTTGTGGTAACGCTTCATCCCCGCGTTATCCCGAGGCAGCGCCTTCCCGTGGAGAAGGGCCAGCAGCCAGCCAGCCAGCGCCGTCCCCCAGGACCATGGGGACACGTCAGTGCCCCTGCCAGGAGGCAGTGACACCCTGGGGGATGGTTTCTTGTCCTCAGGCACAGCTGCACCTCTCTTCTGCCCCCTCCCACACAATTGTCCCTAAAGAAGGTGGCTTTGAACACCCTGGCCCTCCTTGCCACAAGGGAAGCTCCCTGGCAAGCACAGAGGCAGTCCAGAGGCCGCCCTGTTTGCTGCACCACATCCATCCTCACGCTGGCCTCACCAGCACGGAGCCTGTTTCCATACAGGATGGCAGGACGCAGGGAATGCTAGAGGAAGAGTGTCAGGACAGTGTATGGACCTGCCGCGGGCGCCTGGCCCTGCCTGCCTGCGGGTCCGGAGCTCCCCGAGCCACAGGCTGCCTCCGGAGGTCCTTCCATCCCTGCCTTGGGTGCTCCTTGCCTTTCCTCCCGGCCGTGCTGCAATTCCGCGGCTCCGCAGGACGCCACAACCGGTCCCACGCACGACACCCCGGATGTGGCATGCCGGGCTTGTCCCACATAGTCCTACAGGTTCCAGCTTTGCTCCCCAGCCCTTTCCTAATGGTTTCTAGCACCCTTCCTAGCTCCCTTGCCTTTGCTGGCCCGTGGTGTGTCCCTGTCCTTCTGCAGGCCTTTCACACCTCCGCTCCCCTCGCTAGCAGCTCCTTCACGGGTAGTTCATGAAGAAGTTAGACGGCACTTTTAGGAAACACAACAAATCCCAAAATAAAACCCAGAGGCTGATGGCCGTTCAGTGGCCTCAGGCTTTGATTGTATTCCCTGCTTTTAGGCCTGAATTGCTCAAGCCCAGCTTCCAGCCTTGCCCTTTTGCTCCGCTTTGCTCTCTAGATCCAAGGGAGACTCAGCGCCAGGCTTTGTGCCCGGTTCAGGGGACTGCGCTCAAGTCCCTCCTCCTCAATAAACCAAGTCTGTGGAGCCTCTTGAGCTTCACTCCCTGCAGTACCAGCTTTTTATCCTGACAAAAAAAAAAAAAAAAAAAAAAACGGAGGTGGGGGGCGGTCAGGCCCTGGACACGGCACTTCCCAGCCCCTCTCCTGCAGGTGTCCAGCTGGCCTCTGTCCACACATTAGCTCGATGGTCCTGCTAATGTGATCAGCAGCGAGGCAATTAGCGCCGCGTTCAAAGGGACATCCTTTGGGCTTTCAAAGCCCGCCAAGATAAAAGGGATCCAGCCGGTGCAGGGACAGCCCTGCGCACACCCACACACCCACGCTGGCCCCCAGCACCGCCTGTCCCTGCGCGGGGACCCTTGTCCAGGTCTGTCACCTCCCCGGAACACAAGGTCCTGCCTCCCCAGGGTGCAGGCAGAGCCTGGGCCATGGGGTAGGTTGGGGGATCCCTGGCTTGGGCAAGGATGCTCCTTGCTCCCTCTTGGCATCCTCAGCTGCAAGACGAGGGCAGCAGTGGCTGTGGGCTGGAGGCACGCGCGTGTGCCGGCCCCGGGCGTGAGCCGTGCGTGTCCCCAGCCCCGGCACCAGCGGAGGAGGACAAGTGCAAACACTGCGGCCGGTGGGGTGGGAGGAGATTATCTGGGGCCCAGCAGTGGAAAAACTCTCCCGGTGTGTGACTAAGGCCCGATAGTGCCAGGTGTGGGTCCAGGCATGGCAAGCGAGCCGGCCAGTTATCACCGCCCCGTGGATTCAGGTGCCTGAAGCCAAATGTTTCCTAAGGGTGCGGTGACAGGCGCAGCGCCGCTATCTCGGCGCCTGCCCCCCGCCAGCGGGGACACGGGCAGGGACACGACAGGGGGACAGGCACCTGCCCCGGAGCATCCTTCGGGGGAATGCCTGTCCACAGGAGGGCTCCTGCTCCATGCAGCCTGGGAGAAAAGGGCCTGTGGGTCCCAGCCACCCCCAAACCCTTCCCCGCTGGAGATCCAGGAGCATGCAGGGCTCCTATCCCCACGCACCTCTGCGATCCCACAGCCCTGGGTGGCTCTGTGGACCTGCTGGCTGCAGGGATGCTTCCTCTGTGAGTCAAGTTGGGTTTTCCTTGGAGGACAGAAGATTTGCTTGAGCTCCATCCCAGGTCCCGTCCAGGAGGACAGTGGCTGCGCAGCTCCAGCCCATATCTGTCTGGGACTCGGCCTCCAACAGTGAGGTGTTTTTCTGTGCCTCGCTCGGCTCCTCTCTCCTTCTCCACTTTTCTCCCCGTGTCCCCACCTCGGCTCGGCTGCACCCCGAGGTCAGCAGCGCTGTGTCTCAATGTTAGCCAGCGGGGACGAGGGGCCTTGGCATCACAGCCCTGTGAGCCCGGCCAGGCCACGACCGGCGGCAAGGAAAGCCAGGCTGGGGAACGTGGCCAGGAGCAGGGAGTGTGTGGGCACCTCTGCACCACGTTCAACACAGGACACTGGGACTTGCTTGGGATGCTCCAGATGTGGGAAGAGGCAGGAGGGGGAATTCCGAGGGATTAGGCACCAGCCTGGCACCTCTGAAGCACCCCCTCCCCTCTGGGATGACCAGGGAGCAGGACACGCTGTTAATGCCACATCTCCTGCCCCACCACATTTACAGGGACATTTGGGTCCTCACGTGCCCCAGATAGGACAGGGCAATGTGTTTTTGAGGCTGCCCTCATCGCTTTGCAGGGCAGGATTTGCAGGGCTCCCTTCTCACCCAGCTGCGGCATCTTGGCCCAGGCACCTGGAAGAGGGTGATTTTTATTAACACCAAATTAAAGGTAATTGCCTTTTCCACCGGAGCCACTCCTTGCCCAGGTGAGGTTCCCAGCTGTGCTGGTCGCTGCAAGAACCCCATGGAGCACCCAAGGGAGCAACTTGGGGGAATTGGGAGCAGGACAGAGAGCAGGACAGCAGGACAGGGACGAGGACAGAGCTGTCACCAGCACTGTTTCTGCCTCGGAAGAGGAGCCAAAGCACCTTCGTCACAAGGCAGCGGCAGCAAGGAGCGCGCACGCGGCCGTGCCTCGCTCCTGCCCGGCCCAGCGATGATGAAAGGCGAAGAAGAACTGGTTTGCACTCTGATCTCACAGGCAAACCTCAAAACAGCCACGGACTGTCACTCCGGCTCCCAGGAGGCTCCGGGAGGACGGGACAGCAGAGCCAGCCTTTCCAGTGGGACGGGATGGTTGGAGAAATTCATCGTTCCCCTGGAAATAAAAATAATAATCATAATAAAAACACAAAGCCAGAGATTACTTCTACGCACACAAACACGCAGGCACGCACTCTCTCCCCATCTGGCTTTGCCAGCCTGACTCATCGCTAATTCAAACAGCCCACACCTTTCCCTCTCCCTCCGTGTGACATTTTGAACAGGCCTGCGGAGCAGAGCCAGGGGCTCTGGAGCCCTGTCGGACCCTCACCTTCAGGCCCCAAGAGCAAGATGCTCCAGGAACCCCATCTCAGGCCACTGTGCCCCCAGTGCCATCACCCCCTGCACACACTGCAAGAACTGGGGCAAGCAAAGAGTGGAGGCACCTGTAGAAAGGACAAGTGACTGAGCCTGTGACACCTGGGGATGGACCCACAGCCAGGGCACAAGCAGGACTCAAAGCCCTGCTTTGCCTGAGGCAACCAGGGCCATCCAGAGCACATAGCCCTCAAAAGCCCACAAAAGAGCCACACTAACCCCAAAGCAGCAGTCACCCAGTCAGGGGGGCATCAGCTCTGCTCTTCTCCACCTCTTCCAGCTGGGAGCAGGAAGGAGCAGCACGAGCCCAGCCTCCTCCAGGCCACAGCTCCATCCACCAGCCTCCTCCCAGGCCACAGCTCCATCCACTGTCTGCTCGCAGGATGGGGAGCCCCCGGGGCACCCCCAGCCCTGGCCGCCTGCCCGTGGCCATGGTGCAGCACAGGGCCCTGCGGGGCGCTCCCGCATCGGGCTCGTGCAAGCCGCGTGTGTGCAAGCCCCATGCGTGCATCACGGCTCGGCAGCCCCAGCAGGGCAGGGGGATGGAGCCAGACCTGCTCGCTGAGCTCCCGACCTGCCGCCGTGCTGAGTCACCACCCATTAACGCAGGGGAAACCTCCACCTGAACCGGGGGAGGCTGCCAGCACCAGCAGGGACAGCACCCGGCCCGCGAGGACCTTGTGGCTGCCCCTGCAAGCCGGCGCACAAGAGATCCCGCTGCAGGCAACAGCGGGACCACGCGGGATTAGGAGGCTCCGAGGAGTTTCGGCTGCCGATCCCCTCGGCGGTGACTCACCGCAGGGCCGGTCACGCCATCCCTGTGCTGCAATTGCCCCATCTGCAGATTAGGGAAACTGAGGCACGGGGAAATGGGGTGACTCAAGAGCTGTTGCACAGGAGATGCCGCTCGGATGCCGAGGCTTGGGCGTTCCCCATCGATCCTCCGCAGCTAACTTAAGCAGAAATGAACATCGACGTAAATATTTACTGACAAGCAAGCTCAGCCTCACCCACTCCTCTCAGAAGAAAGCTTTAAAGCAAACTCTCCTGCCTCTTTCATGTTTACATCTTGTTTATTTATTATACAGCAGATCACAATATTTCAACAGTTTGCATATAAAGAAAAGTAACATTTCAGAGTGCGAGAGACCTAACGTGCCCAAGCAGAGAAATGTTAATTAACAATATACACAGACGGGAAACAGTGCACTTCCCAAAGCTGAGACTCATCTGGGTTCCCAGCTGGAAGAAAAATATATTAAAAAACAGAAACATTATATATTACTGCTTTGTTTAATTTACAACTTGCTTTGCAGAAGCTGCACATAAAAAGACTCATTCTTTTGAGTTTTCTCTTTTTCCTCTAAGAAAGTTTCAAGTATAGCAGAGACCTGGGCATTTATAGCGGGACTCACTGTCCTTTACACACTAAATTTAAAAAAAAAAAAAAAAAAGCAGCATGGGGAAGGCAGCTGCAGCAGTACCTGGTGTCATCCTGAGGGGAAGAACAAGACAAATTAAAGCAGACAATTAGACAAGAGCCGGGAGAGCCATTTTGGGCTCCCAAACGGAAAGCTGTGGGAGCAGCCAGGATCGGACTCGCCGGCTGGGTCCCAAGCTGGCAACAGGAGAGACGTCTCTCCTTGGGCACGGTGACACTTTGCTGCCAACCCCTGCAAACCTTTATACCTATGAGCCACAATCAGGTCCACCCTCACCCTGTTCGGGCTTTTGGGTCAGGAGGGGCTTGTTCTGATGGCTGCAATCAAGACGACCAGCAACCCGCTTGCAAGGGCTGTGACCCACACACGCGGTGGAGCTCGGTCTCCAGCAGAAACCTGCCTGGTGCCGGGTGCCACAGCCCCTGGAGCCACAAGGTGCTGGGATCGGGGGGAGCAGGTGAAACTGATGCCAAACATAATCTGCAAGTTCTGGGCACAGGTCTCTGCTGCACCAGCGCCATCGCCCTGCTCGGGGGAGCAGAGCGGTGGTGCCTGGGTCAGGGGCTGGAGAGGCTTCCTGAGGCTTCGCTCCATCCCCACGGCGCAGCGACCCTTCCCCACCGCCCGGCTCCCGCGGCATGGGCAGGAGGAGAGAACTAGTGACAAACTACAAGCGAAGAGGGTTGGGCAGCCGGGCTGCTCCCCAGGGCCGTCCCCGGCCAGGTACTATTTACACCGTGAGCTGCTCCGGGGGCTCGCTCGGCCGAGGGGAGGCAGCGCGGCCGCGGCCCGCCGCTCACATGTGCCGCTTCATGTGCAGGGCCAGGTGGTCGGAGCGGGAGAAGGCCCGCTCGCAGAGGTGGCACTGGAAGGGCCGGTGCCCCGTGTGCTTGCGGTAGTGACGCGTCAGCTCGTCCGAGCGGGCAAACTTCCAGCCGCAGCCTTCCCAGGTGCAGTGGTAGGGCTTCTCACCTGCAGAGAGCGGGGTGTCAGCGGGCTCGGGGCTCCAAGCTCACATACCGTCACCCATGTGCACCCTTCCCAGGGACCCCCACCAAGGGGCACCTGGTGTGCACCACATGCCCTGAGCACCCCTGCCGGACCCAGCTTTCCATGCACCCCCATCTGTTTGCCCTTCCCCATGGGCAGCTCTTCTGAGCTTAGCCCCACCAGGAGGTCCTGTCCTCTCCATAGACCCCTGCCCCACTGCACCCCCCTGCCACTGCTCGTGCTCATTTGCCTGTCCCAAGGAATCCAACTCTGTGCTCCATCCATCCCCACACTGCTGGGGGTGTCACACGCCCAGTCTGGTTGCACACCATGCAGTGCTCCCCACATGCCCCCAGCACAGCTACAGGGCTACTCCCTGTGCTCTGGTCCCTGCAGCCCTCCCAGGTGCCACCAGCTGGCTAGACCCCACTGTGGGGGCTCTCCACAACCCCGGCCACCTCTCCACGTGCTCCTGCCTGAGCCCACTGTAAGTCCTCCTCCTTGCACAGCCCCATTCTGCCTGTGAGGGTCTCTCCAGGCAACATAACCCTCACACAGCCCCGTGCCCAGGGGCCACACACCGGGGCCAGGGCTCTCCGTGCACCTCGGCGCCTTTCGGGCACCGTCCACGCGAGCGCCGGCACTAACCGAGGGAACCTCCAGCGCGGGGACCCTCCGTGCGCCCTAGCTTCCCTCCCCGGCCCCGCCGCGGCCCCGGCCGCCCTTACCCGTGTGTGTCCGCATGTGCGCCTTGAGGTGGGAGCTCTTGGTGTAGGTCTTTCCGCAGCCCGGGTATTCACAGTTGTGCGTGGCCGTTCGCTTGCGCGCCCACGAGCGGCGGCCGCGCTTGGGCTTGCAGTCCTCGGGGGGGGCCCCGGCCGGGAAATACTCCAGCACGGGCGAGTTGGGAGGCGTGACCAGCAGCCCGGGCAACCCCGCCGGGCCCGGCCCCGGGCCCGGCCCCTTCAGGGGCTCCCTGAAGACGCTGAAGTGTCCATGAAACTGCGGCGGCGGCTGGGGGGCAAAGTGGGGCGCGTAGCGGTGCGGTGCCACGGTGTAGTGGGGCGGCAGGTCGGCCAGGAGGTGGGGGTCTCCGCCGGGCAGCGGCTCCTCAGGAGGGGCCAAGCGGCCGTGGGTGAAGCCCGGGTAGGGCATGGGCGGCCCCGGCACTGGTCCCGGCGCCACGCGGGGCTTGTGCTCGCCGCCGCCCGCGCCCAGGTAGTCGCCACCGGGCAACCCCAGCATGCAGGCGCGCTCCTCCGGTTGCTCCTTCTTGATGCGGGGCCCGAAGGGCTGCGCGGGATCCAGCGGCAGCGGGCGGGCCAAGGCCGGGTGCAGGGGGTGGTGGTGGTGGTGATGGTGGTGGGGGCCGCCGGGCACCCGCAGCTCTGTGTACTCCCTCCGCTGCAGGTCGCAATGGCCAGGCAGGTCCGGGGTGAGCAGCTCAGCCACGTAGCTGTGGCCCTGACCCTCAGGATAGGGCGCCGGGAACTTGCCCGGCGTGGGGTAGGAGCCGTCGCTGTCGTACGTGGTGCCGCAGCTCTCCGGGGTCTCGGGCAGGGGGTAGTTGGGGCCCGAGGCGGCGGCCGGCGGCCCCTGCCCGCCGCTGCTCGTGTGCGCCAGGATGAAGTCCAAGTCCACGAACTTGCCCAGGTCGTCCTCCTCGCGCTTGACGGCGGCGGCGCCGTCCTGCTGCAGCATCCTCTGCGGGGAGAGGGGCGTCAGGGCCGGCGGGGAGACGGAGACGACGCCGGCCGGCCGGGCACCGCGGCCCGCGCCTCCCGCTCGGGGCGGCGGCTCCCCCCCCACCCCCCAACCCGTCGGACGGGTTGGGACCGCCCCGACAGCGCGGAACAGGGCGCCGGGCCCCCCCCTTGCCCGAACCGCCCCGACGTGGGGGGCTCCGCCGCCGCCGTCAAGCGGGGCAGAGCCGCCCCGGCGCGCGGGAGCCCAGCAGCCCGCTGCTTACGTGGAGCATGTCGGCGGGGCGCTCCTCGAGGGGCAGCAGGCTGGCGAAGGTGGAGATGGAGGGCAGCGCGCTCTCGTCCACGGCCGCCGCCATGGCGGGAGCGGGGCTGGGGAGCGGGCCGGGGGCGCGCGGTGCGGGGCGCTGCGCTCCGCTCCGCTCCGCTCCCCGCGGCGGCCGCAGCCCAGCTCTGCGCCGCGCCGCGCCCCTAAGCTGTTAACAGCGTGGCTGCGCCCCCATTGGGCCAGCCCTCATTGCTATTCACCGCCGCCGGCCCCCATTGGCTGCCGGCGCCCAGAGCCACGCCCCCCCGCGCCTCCGGCACGCCCCCGTGCTATCCGCGCCGAGCCCCGACGGCTCCGAGGGCTGCGCGGGGCTCGGCGCGGTGGGGCAGCGCCGGGGTGGGCGCGGGCACCGACCCCCGCCTCGGCAGCAGCAGCAGCAGCAGCAGCGGGCCACGAGCGGTCCGGGCCGCCGGTGCGGATCGCAGAGCCGGGGGACCCCGCGCCTCCGGGGGACCCCGTGCTCCGCCCCACAGAGCGGGCCACCTTTGCAGCGGTGCTGCCGTAGGTCGCTGAGCTGCGGTTTCCTGTCCCACAGCGGTGCCTGTGTAGATCACAGAGCCGGAGGTCTCCTGACACGCTGCCCTGTAGCCCGAGTGGGTTCGGCTGAGCGGGCTGAGTGTGCTTCAGGCAAGCGTGGGTGACCCTCAGTGGGAATATCCTGGAGACGTCCAGGGCACGAGTACGGCGGGAGCGTGCCCACTCACGAGCAGTACACAGGCACCTGTCAGTAGCAAAGACGTCAGGACAGTGGAGACTCGTGCAAGCTGGGGAGGGGGCTGGGGTGAGAGCCAGCACCCGGGTCACCGAGGGCCCTGCTCTGCTCGCTTTATGTAACGACGTCCATGGGGCCGTGCTCCCCCACGCCGGTGCAGCCGGTGAGGCAATCAGCAGCGCAGAGCGCACCGGCCCGCATCTCGCCGCGCGCAGGGTGCGTGTGCTGGCCGAGATAACTGCCCGGCAGAGCCTGCTGGGGGGCTGGCAACCTGCCTGCGTCGGCTCATCTCACCCCACAGCCTCCCCGCCGCGTGTGCCTGCCCTTCCTGGAGCGCAGCACCGCGGTCGAGTCCCCGAGCACCCCGCATGGGGAGCGCAGGCTGACGTCTGCCCCACACAGCCCAGGACGGTGCTGACCTCCCAAGTGCTTCCCCCAGGGAGAATGAGAGGGGGTCCACAGGAGAAATCCAGGTGCCCAGCAAGACAGGAGGGTGGGAGGTGGTGGGGAGACCCACAGGTGCCAGGCAGGCGTCCCCAAGGGGCTCTGCCCACTCCATGCAGCCCTCTACGAGACCATCTCCACTTGGCCTCCATCCAGCCAGTACCAGGAATGGCTCCTGTTACTGTTGCGTTTGTCAAGAAGCAATAGCCCTTATCTCCCCAGGCCTGTCTCCTTGCTCTCTGGGGCTTTCCAGCTCCAGATACCTTTCTAAGAACTCGAGCTGCTGCCTTCGCTATTTGGGAGTCGATTTGAAAAAAAACAAATACAAACACCAAAGGTGAATGTACACACACACATACACACATACACACACACGCACATGCTGCTCCTGGATCCAAAGCTACTCTACCAGTTGCTTTCATCACTGCGCTTTAATTATAAGGGTGGAGCATTGCAATAAATTATTTCAGTAATCCTGTGGAACAACAACGATTCAGATCTTCCCCCTTTTACCAAGAATCCCTGCCCTGGTTTCCAGCACGCGCTGCTTCTCCGCCAGGCCCTGCGTGCCCGGCTGCTGGGGAAGGAGTGCGGATATTAATGCCACCCAGCACGTTAAAACACATAGATGGCAGAGCCCTTCCTCCAAATGTGTTCCCTTCGCACTGGCAAGGGCAAGACACTCTGCTTCCTTTCAGCCTGGACCTCAGACTAACTTATTTAAGCCCTAGGCTAATCCCATTATTTGTTTCTTATCCAAATAATAATTAATAGCGAGCTAGTTCCTGCTCCAAACTTTCATAGATAAGTGAGAGCGGATGTCGCAGGAGACAAGCACGAGCGCTGCTTGGTTTTCCCCTCGTGCAGGCAGCTTTGGCCGCTGTCTGTGCAGCACTGGCGGGAGAGGCACCGCCACCAGCAGATCGGATTCATTTTTACGGCCAATAGTCCTTGCGGTGTGGGCTATTCCCCAGGAAGGTCTCGTTTCTGTTTTGGTGGGAGGGCTGGCGCAGGGGCAGCGGCACCGCGCCAGGCACCACACAAACACGAGCGCTGCCAGGACTGGCCGCGCAGGGAGCCGGGACCGAGCCCGACAGCAGGATTCGCTCCCCGGGGACGAGCACGGCCAGGGCCCGAACGCAGCCTCGTGTAGCCTCGCCGTGCTGCGAGGAGGTGTTTGCACAGCTCCCTGCTGGCAGGGGCCCCTTTGGGAAACGCAAATCATCTCTCGCGCCACTACCGCAGGCTGTAAAGGAGAGAAGATCAAACAGCAGCCCAGCAGCGGAGCGAGCAGGAGGGCTGGCCAGGCAGGCGATGGCTGAAGAGGAAGGGGTTAATGGTTATCCCTGCTCTTGGGACATCCCTGCCCGGACGGCAGCTGTCACGGCGGTGCCGAGTGTGGCCCGTCATCCCCAAAGCCCCGCGTGAGTCACGTCGGGGCGCCCGGCAGACGCGAGTTCAAAGCGAGCCGGAGCCGGAGCCGGACCTGTCGGCCAGCACATCCGTGGTGTCCCAAGGCTTGCCAAAGACCAGGGAAAGCCTCCCCGAGAGCTGCCCCTCGGGGCCGGGGTGCACCCTGGAGCATCCCTGCAAAGGCAGACCCAGATCCCCGGCATCTCCAGGGCCCTTTTCCCACCAGAGACCCCAGCACAGCGTGGGAGCTCCTGCGACACCTGCCAGGACTTCACTACTCGGAGAGATTCTGCTTTGTCCAGGGGAAACCCAGAGCCCCAGAGGCTGTGGGGGGGTCCTGGATGGTTACAGCATGCTCAGAGGTGGCTTCCCTGGGGCTGCACGTGGATCTGGCTGCATTTGGGGTTCTGCTCCCTGTCCTTTGCTGCGCATGGGTCTGGGATCCTCTCCCCAAGCCCCTTTTCCCCTACTGCAAAGAAAAGAGGAACTGAAAATGAAATTAAAGCATAATTCAATCCGGAGCGGGTCCAGAATAAAGTCATCTGCTCTTATCGTGTGCTGGCAGGCTCTTCCCGCTCCGCGACAAACACAATGTTATCAGGGCACAGAGGGCAGATTCGTTTGCAGCGGCCGAGCGAGCTGCCGTGTCCGCCCTGCCTGTCCCGGGCCTGGGGAGCCCGGGGACGTGGGGAGCCGTGGCCAGGGTCCCCTGGGTAAATGCCACCATGTGGAAAACACCACGCAGGGACCAGCTTGGTGTGACATCCTTGCTCGGAGGAGCATCCTTGGACAGGGTGCTCCCGGGGATCCCTATGCACATCCTTGGGATGCAGTCCCCAGCCTGGGACAGCATGTCCCAGCCACATGCTGTGGGGCTATGGGGCAGAGATGTGATGCGAGCCCCCCATGGGGCAGCCCATCGTGGCCCCTGGTCCCCTGTGCCAGGGTCCCCAGCGCTCCATGTCCCGCTTTGATGTCCGCCTGCCCCGGCCCCGCTCTGCCCTCGTGCCTGGGCCTGGCGGCCGGGCTGCTCTGGGGCCAGTGCTGCCTTGTGAAGTTTTCTTTATATACCCCTGTTATTTTTAACTCTGCCTACGCAAATCCCGAATCCGGAATGAGCAGCGGCCCAGGGCCAAGGGGAAATGGACATGGTGCAAATTTCCTGCCCTTTTTACCTCTCTTCCTCTATAACACGCAGCAACGTTTTTCCTCCGCTGCTCAACTTTCACTGGCACAAGGAAAGCTGAAAGCACCAGGCCCTGTGCGGAGCTGCGGGGTGCAGCGCTGCGACGGGCAGCGCTGCGAGGGGCAGCGCGTTGCGCCAGCCGAGCTGGCATCACACGCTCGAAGGGGACATTGCAGGTGGAGTGGCACTGCGAGGTGCCCAGCAAGCCCCCAAGGGCTGAATGATGGTGCCACAACCAACCCTCACTTTAAAACTTTTCCCAACCTGCAATGCCACCCAGTGATGCCAGGAGCTCCACAGTGGGCATTGCCACTCATGGGGATGCCTAATGGCAGGGCTGCCTGGCACGGGGCTTGGTGTGCTGGAGACTTGCTCCCAAATGTTGTGCTGTAACCATGCACATACTATTTAAATACAAAAGTCTCAAATAATCTCTTCAGCATTGCATCTTAAGAGCTACGCACCATGCGCAAGTTCTTCCACCCTGCAAGTTTCCAAAGATCCAACAGAAAATCTCAGGCTCTCCCATTAGAGCAGCTTCGATTCCCTATCCCTCGTGATGCTGCTGCGTTCAGTCTCCAATTAACCCGCTGCCAGTGGGCTGGTAAAACCCTCCCTTCCTCATGCACAGCCCAGGGAAAGTGCCTCGCCAAAGCCAGACCAGCCCAGCGCCCGGTCACATCCCAGCTGGTCCCGGAGCCTGCGGGCAGGTGTGGCTGTGGGATGCAGGGCAGGCACACGGGGAATAGCTTCCCAGCGGGCAGGCGTGGAGTGGGGCTGAGCGCACGGGCACCGCTGCATCCCTGGGAAGCATCCTGCCGCCAGGTCTCCGGCTGTGTAAGTGCCAGGAAAGCCGTCCCGCAGGAAGCAGGTCTGCGTGGAAGCCGCTTCCCAGGGCACGTGGTTTTGCTCGCGCCGCTCTCCGATGTCCTATGGGCTCCCAACCCCGGTCGCCTGATGCACAACACACACAGAAAAGTCTCCATCATCGTCCACGTGCCCCCGGGACGCACACGGCGTGCGGCATCCCGGAGCCGGGAGCAAACCCCCTTGCGCAGCACTGCCAAAAGCTGCTTCACGGTGCTCCAGGAAGCGGCATTTAATTATCCGTGTTAGTAAATACGTTTGCAACACATTACAAAAGGGGAGATGTTTCTTTTTTTTTTTTCCCCGAACCTGCTCGTGCGCTGCCCCGGTGAGCTCATCCCCTGGGAATACCAGCTCCAAAATAAACTTGCTCCGCAGCTGGAAAGAACCGAATGGGAATACAAGCTGCTGAGCCCAAGCCCAATTCCTCCTTTTGTTCTGGAGCAGCGGCAGCGAAGGGGTTAGGCAGGAACTCACTCGCCTTCTCTTTAATTGACCTCCCATGATGAAACAATCGGCCACGCAGTTTGGAAATGTGCATCCAGTGAGATCATCGGGGGAAACTTCTGCGGGAGGGAGCGCGGGGAAAGGCACGCGGTGCTAATCCACCTGCTCCGGCTGGCCTTGCCACACGGCCAGCCGGCACCCAACTCGGCAGCCGGCTGTGCCGCTGGGCAGCGCCGGGAGCAGGAGCTGCCCACAAGGACAGCCAAGCCGGGGGAAGGAGCGGATGGTCCAGTTCCCATGGGGGCACAACAGGAGCAGAGCCATGAGGTCGGGGGGCCTGTCTTGGGCACAGGGCGTCACTCAGCTTGGCTAGAGGAGAGCTACTTTAGTGTGCATCCCGCTATCCCATCTCCCTGCTCCCTGCTGGGGATGTCCTGGCACCCTGGGGTGGACAGGACTTGAGCTAAACCCCTCCTAGCTCTGCTCTCTGGTGATGGAGTCCCCAAGGGTGACTTCTCTTGTCCTGGATGCCTCCCGCTGGTCTCCAATCCTGCCGCATTCCAGAGCTGGGTTGGCTCCTGTCCCTGCTAGGCTGGAGCCACCTGCTCCTGAGACCCATCCACCTTTCAGCCTCCTCCTCAGCTGCTCACCCCAGTTCATGCCGTGCCAACACCAGCTCTGGTGCTGGCTGCCTCCATCCCAAGGGAGGCACAAACTGGACACGACAGCCTGGCTCTCCATTGCCCCCACACCAAGCTCCTCTCCCGACCAGTATTCCTAGCACAGCACCTGCCTATTCCAGAGGGCTGAGGAAGGAAAACCCTTCCATTCCTGCTAGCACCACATCCCCGAGGATTTTCATCCACACATCTGACTGGCTGGGTTTGGACCCTCTCCTCTGAGAGCCTTTTCCCAGCTCCGGGGGACAGGGAACATTCGGGAAGAGGTGGCACCACCGCCAGGGCCACCCCAGCTTTCCCAGCCCGGGTGCAAGCAGGCTTCACTCAGCATGCGGCAGGGGCTAATCCAGGTTTAAAGGGTTCCCCTGCAGCCAGCCCTGCTCCCGGCGTGGCTGGGAAGGCAATCTTAGCCCGACTCTTCCTTCCTCAGCTGCCAGCGACCCGCTGCCGCGCCGGGCTGTTTGTGTTGCGTGTGCGTATGTATCTCCAAACCGCAACAAATGCTTCATATTCGTTCCCTTCTTCTTTTTTTTTTTTTTTTTCCTCCCTCTCTCTTTCTATTTTTTTCCCCCTCGGAGCTCTTGGCTGCGGTATTTAAATAGTAGGTGTGGTCCCGGCGCGCGGTGCCAAAACCAACACGGGCCGCGGAGCCGATAACCCCGCGAGCAGCGAGCGAGCGCGGCCGGAGCCGGAGCCGCGGCAGAGCCCGGCACGGGGCACGGAGCCCGGCACGGCAAGCAGGGTGCCAGGGAACCCTGCGCTGCGCTCGCCCTGCCCTCTGGCCTGGCCGGAGGCAGGGGAAAGGGAAAGAGAAAGCGGGGCCGCCCGGAGGGATCGCGCTTGGATTTGCGGCTTTCTTAACCAAAACAAACCTTCCTGCTTAGCTTTCCCAGTGATTTCTCATCCTGCAAACAATCAAAAGGAACGTTTATTATAAAGTTTTTCTCCCCACCTTCCTCTCTCTTTTTTATTTTTCTTTCTTTATTTGTTTATTTATTTTTACATGAAATTAAGTTCCAAAGTGAGAGCACTAGCAGGCAGAAGAAGAAGCACTCCCAACATTTTGGGACCAGTTCCCAGAGAAGTCTCCCTATATATTTATGTTTTCCTCATTCAGATGAAAGCCCTGAAATATGGGGAACGTCATTAATGTCAGCGTGAGTCACCCAGCAAGAACGGGCTGTCAGACCTACCCCGTTCCCGCTGACAGCGCCGGCACACGCGCCCTGGGGACAGAGGGGTCTAGATGTCTGTCCTCCGCAAAGGGTCCCATTTTTCACCATTTTCACCCTTATTCCTGTCTTTTTCCAACATGCAGTCAAGTCCCCAGGAGGTTTTTGCTCCTGGGGCTGTCCGGGCGGCGCAGCCCTCCCCGGCGGCAGCGCAAGGTGCACCGCGCCGCCGGGACGCAGCAGCGCCCGGGAGGAGGAAGCTCCTTGGCACCCGAGGTGCTGCTTTCAGACGCAGGGCCCGGCGGGCTCCGGGCACGTGTGCGTGTTTCGGCTGCAGGCAAACAGCCCCGAGCTCAAACGCTAGCGGTCTTGTTTTCCCCGGCTCCTCTGGACCGGCTGCACCGGGGTCCCGCTCCATCCCACAGCTTGGCTTGTCCCATATGCATCCCTCATGGGGCTCCCTGGAGCCCCGGGCACTGCTCAGAGCTGCTGGCGCTTTTCCCAAAGTGGAAAAGAAAATAAGGCTCGGATGTTGCCTCCCCAGTCAGCAGAGGAAAAATCTTTCCAGCAAAACACGTTTTTAACTCCCCACCATGCGTAGCCGGGGTCGCATCTGCTGCCCGCCTCTCAATTTCCAGCCAAACGGGGAATTTTCCACCTACATCAAAGCGCAACAAAGCGGATTTGCAGGACATGGGATGGTGCCTGGCGCACCTGTGCACGTGCCGTGGTGTTTTGGAAAGAGGCAGTGATCGTGGAGGACCGTGGGGGGTGCCCTCACCTTCCTTCCTGCCCTCGTGTCCCTCACCCCTGCTGCAGCAGCCTGGCCTCTCCTGCCTTCACTTGGGAACGGGTGCCCGCTCTGAGGTGTGGGAGATTTGGGGGGTCTCTCCCAGATGCTAAAGCTGTCTTTCCTCCCAGAGCTGCGGGAAGGCTGAGGCCAGAGGCAACTCGTGACATGGGAGAGGGCAGCGGGGCTGGTGGATGCCTCTGTAACCAGCAGGATCCAGAGTTCCAGGCCTGTTGTTGGGGGTCTTCCTGGAGACCTCCATGTACTCCTGGGGAAATGGAGATCTGCGGCATCCCAGCTGGAGACAGATTCCCTGCATTACTGCATGCGTTTGGGTGGATTTGCTGAGCCCGGGTGCTCCGAAAATGACTCAAATTCAGGTTTGGCACCACGAATGTGCTTCAACTTGCCCGGGCTGGAGTGCACACCGTGCTGGATGGGACAAGGCCACGGCGCAGACCCTGCTCGGGGTGGCCGGGGACTCCGTCCCCAGCCCTCGGTGGGGGATTGCCTCCTCCAAGCCCTTTCCGAGCACGTTTTCTGGGCCCGCGGCCCAATCTGATGCACTTCAAAGCCGGGGAGCGATGTGCTCATCGTGTTCGCTCGTGGCCTTGGGGATGAAGCCACCTGCCCCGGGGACATTACTGGCAGGCAGAGGGATTGGGGTCATGTGTGCAGGTGGCCCGTGGCTGGGCTGGTGGTGGGGATGGGGATGGCAGGAGAGGTGCATTCCTCCGGGAATCTGTCCTTCCAATAAATGGGCTTATTTGCGGGAATGCAAAGGCTGCTGATGTCCTGCACTTGAGGTCTCAATGGACAGATTAAGGGGCCACTCAAGCAGCCTGGGAACCTTTTTGTCTCCCGCCAGGTCTGTTTCCACTGACAATGATTTTGGGATTCTTCTCCCCTCCGAGTCCACAATTGCAGGGTCATTTGCATCTAAAACGGGAGCTGGGCCCTTTAGCAGTTTGTCTGCTCCTGATAGCAGGGCCGGGTGCCTGCTCCGGAGCAGTAAACCTGCTGACACAATCAGCACGGCCGGGACCCTGCACATCAAAGGCACTGGGCTCCCTTATAGCAGCCTCCTGGCCGGGAGCCTCTGTCCCTGCTGCGGTGGCCTTCACGCTGCCGCTGTCCCTTTGCAGGGTGCACAGCTCCCCGGAGGGGACGGACCATGGAGCATGGGATGCAGAAGGAGCATTACCCCCGTCTAGGTGCTAGGAATGGAGACACCTGGGGACAAGCTGGGTGCTGAACACAGGGCTGCTTCCTTGCACACAGCCTCTCTCGCTGTGATCATCATCCTGCTGCAGCCCCGTTGCCGAAGTGCACGGTGCAATACAAAGCCTGGTGCTTTGCAGCAGCGGTGCCTTCCCCTGCTGCACCCGTGCACGGAGCAGCACCCCGGAGCCGGTCCGGGGACGGCACGGGGCAGCGGTGCTCGCAAACAGCGTGATTAACGCTCGGGGTTAATAACAACATCCGAGAAGGAACTGGCTGGGGCGGCCCTGGCCCACATTCCCCGCGCCGGGGAGCGGCGGCGCCCTCGAGGCTCCGCTCCGTGTCCCTGGGAAAGGGAGGCGCCACGGAGGGACCGGGCCCTGCAGGGAGAGCGCGGCTAGGCTGAGCCTAACGGGAACCCGAGCGGAGGCTGCACCGGCAGCCCACGGTGAGGTCCAGCCGCGGGGACCCCTGGTCGTGCTCGTGTGCTCACTGCTGAGCGGCACCTCCGGCTCTCCGGGAAAGCGCTTTCCTCCTTGCTCCGCCGCTCGGCTCCCATCCACGTCCCCTCCAAAAGCGCTTTCCTCCTTGCTCCGCTGCTCAGCTCCCATCTGCATCCCCTCCAAAAGCGCTTTCCTCCTTGCTCCGCCACTCAGCTCCCATCCACGTCCCCTCCGAGCACCTTTCAAGAAGACATCGCTCTGCAGCCCATGGTTGCACCCGCACTCTCTCCACAGGCAGGATGGGTCCGAGCAGTCCCTGCACTCAGAGGATGCCCTGATCCTATTCCTCCTGCTCAGAGGGGACCTGAACTCCTGCTGGGTCCTGCTGAGCTCACCTAGTTCCTCACACAGCCCTTGATGGAGGCAGCTGC
>VZSG01001346.1:76049-86512 GCA_013398315.1 Nothoprocta pentlandii
GGCCGGGCCGGGCCGTCCCGCCGAGGGGCCCGCGGCCGGCCCGGTGCCGATGTCCCCCGGGCACGAGGGAGCCGGGACCGGCAGCTGCCCTGGGCCTGGATGGAGTGTGGGCACCGTACCCAGCCGCTGGACACTGATCCCCCTGTCACTGGGTGTCCCCGGGGCCGTTCTGCGACCCGGCATCCCAGGAAGCCCCTCTGCTCCAGGGAGAGCAGCATCCTCTAGCCCTGGGTGGGTCGTCAGCCCGTGGGACCAGCCCCGCTGCCTGTCAGTGCCTGCCTGGCTCCCTTGGGGCACAGCCACCCCAGGCATCCCCGGTGCTCCTCGGTGCTGCTGTCCAGGCGCTGTCCCTCCTGCCAGCCTGGGAGCGCAAGCGACCTGCATCACTGCTGCAAACCGCCTTACCAGCACCTAGCAGAGCCCTGGGGAATGTCAGAGCAGCCCTTTGGTGCTTCCCTTTGCTTGGACAGGCAGGAGAAGTATCCCTAGACTGATTTTAGGGATGCAGAGCTGGCAGCTCAGCCCGCTGGGGCAGGTGGGCAGTCCCCCTCTCTGACAGGTGCCTGTTGCCAGGCGGGGCACAAGGCTTGTCCTCCTGCTCAGAGACCACATTTCATCTCTCCTTGGAAGTGCGAGTGCTTTTGGGGAGGGTTTGGCAGCAGGATGCAGTATCTGTCTGCAGCAGCCTGCCCGGCCGCCTGCGCCGCACAGACTGTACCCAGAGATGGGGGCTGGGGGCCCGTCCTGCATCCCCCCAGCCTCCTGCCCTTTATCTCCAGCCCCCAGGCTCCCTCACGCTGCCTTTGGAGCCGCTTGGGCCAGCCTGGGCAGCTGCCTGGCCACAGGCTGTTAGGCCACCCACGGCATCACTGGGGTAGGGGTCCAGTCCGCCTACGTGGTGCCGAGCGCTGCAGCGGGCTCTGCAAACGCGGATGCTCGGACACCAAAGCGGTGTTTTGCAAGAGCGCCTGTCGCTCCTGCGGAGGTCAGGCTGCCGGGGCAAAGGCCGGGGGAAGCGGCAGCAGCCCCTTCCCCTGCCCCGTCCAGCCGCACCTGGTGCCTGGCTCAGCCCCCCTGCGCTGCACGTGCCCGCGACGCACCGGGGCAGAAGGCAATCGGTTCCCATCTGCGTCCTCCGTGGCAGCTGAGTCCCAGGCTGGCCCCGCTCGGCGCCGAGTGCCGGCGCTGCCGCAGCCGCTCCGGCCGCGCTCGCGCTGCGGCTGAGCTCGCCGGGCCCCCCGCTCCTGCCCAGCGCCCACCCGCCCAGGACCAGCTGCCCGCAAGGTCGTCTGTCCACACTGGGTGAATTTTTAACTGCCGCTTGGGAAACACCTGGGAGCTGCCGACCCTGCAGGTGCCGGGGGGTTGGAGACGCTGGAGGGGCTGGGAGCAGGTAGGAGAAGGACCGGCCGTCAGCCCGCCCGGCCCAGGGTGCTGGTCCCCCGGCAGCCCCTCTCCCACCTGCCCTGCAGCCAGGTTTGGGGGAGAGACCTGCTTGGCACGTCCCCCTGGTGCCCGGATGGAGGGGGCGGCCCGGGGAGGGGATGTTCCCTCCCCACCAGTCACGTCTCTCTCGATTTCTCTTTTTCCCTCTGCCCAGCTTGCTCTGACGGCGAATTGAAGCGTGCTGGCGCCGGTGCCGTAGCCAGCGCGACGGGCAGCGGGCACGCGAGGGACCCCGCCACGGGCAGCCGGGAACGCTCCAGCCTCCAGGGATGGCCGATAAGTGCAGCGAGGGGCTGCTGGTGAGTTGGGGACTCGGGGACGGGCCCGCTGCCTCGGCAAGGGTGCTGCAGGGCGCTCACTGCCCAGGGGTGCTCGCAGACAGGGCAGCACATGGGCACAGGACACCCGGCTGCAGGGAAGTGCTGGTGAGCTGCAGCACCGGCTCCGTTGGCTGCCTGGGGATGCCGGCATGGGGGAATCGAGGGCCCCGTAACTTTCTCTCCCCCGTCTCTTCTGGGGAAGTCCCGGGCTGCGCTGCGGGGGGCCGTGCCAGCCTGAGGCTTTGCCGTGGAGCTCCCCGCGGGGCAGGCAGGCGCCGGCCCGCGCCGCGGCCCCGGGTGTGGTGTCCCGCGGTGCCTGGAGATGCTATCGGCCACCTCAGCTGCTCTGCCCGGCCTTATCGCCCGGCCCAGCCCTGTGGCGGGCGGCGAAGGCGGGAAAGCCCCTGGCCGCCCCGCTCCTCCGCCGGCTGCCGGCACCGAGCTGCTCGGTGAGAGGCCGCGTGGAGCTGCCCCTCAGCCCCAGGCTGAGCCTCCCCCAGTCTGGGGGCATCTTGTGCATCCACCACACTGGTTCTCCCTATCCCAGGGCTGGCCGGGAATGGATGTCCTGGCACTGCAGCTGTGCAGACGGGAAGGACATTGCTGCATGCGGTGCTGGCAGAGCTGGGTCCTGCCGGTGCCATGCTGAGCTCTCTGCCCTTGCAACCGGCGTGCCCACGGTGTGGGGCGAAGCGCCCGCCCTGGCGAGGACTTGGGTCGTGGGTGCTGGTGCTGGGCACTGCTGGACGGCGGCCATGGGACGTGGTGGGCTGCGATGCCCACGTTTTCCTTGCTGCGCTGCGCCAGACTTGGCGGGCGGGGGGCTCGTGAGAGCCCCGGGGGCTGCGCCGCGGCCGCAGGTGAGCCGGGTGGCCGAGCTCCCTCCTTTCGCCTCTCCCCCGTAGCTGGGAATGGAGCTTCAGGGCTGACACAGTCACGGGGCCCTCCCCATCCCGGGGGGCTTCCTGAAATAGCCGCGCGCTCCAGCCAGAGGGCCGGGAGCCAGCCCTTCCCTGGGAAGCGGCGTGCGGGTCCCGGCAGGCACTCTGGCGTGGCCCCAGGCTCCCACTGGCATGAGCTGCGTGGCAGGCTCGGGATGCAGGTCTCTCCAGCGCTGTGGAGGTGCCAAGCGTGTGTCCGAGCCCGGACAAGGCTCTTCCGTGGGGACGTGCAGTCCACGCGTGCAGCCGTGCCCGTGTCCCCGCTCTTGTGCATGTCGGGTGTTTGCTGCCGGTGCCCAGGTGCTGCTGCGTGTCCGTGCTGGGGCCACGTCCTCGCTGCAGCAGCCCTGGCACTGCGTGGGGCAGGGCCGAGCCTGGCGGCAGGGATTCACCCTGCACAGTGAGTCTTGCTCCCACCTTGGGGTCAGGATGTTCAGAGCGGTTGGGATGGGACACTTTGGCATGCACTGGACTGGCAGCCCCCGAGCAGGGAAGCTGTAGATGCCATGGGAACTGCCAGAGGAGAGCAACTCCCTGTGTGAGCATCCCTGCTCCCGGAGCATCCCTGCTCCGGAGCCTCCCTGCGCCAGCTGCGAGAGTCCCGGGACGAGCTGCGCGGGGAGCGGGCCTTGCCGGTGGCGCTTTCTGGGTCATTGGGGAAGGAGCTAATCTCCTTGGCCTGCCTCCAGGGCGGCCGGGCAAAGCCTGGCTCCTGCCCTGCCCTGCTGCCCTCTAATCCGTGCCGGCAGGTGCGGCTCCCGTCCCGTCCCGCGCCACAGCCGCTGCATCCAGCATTGCCCGGCGTGGGCAGGGATGGGGCTGCTGAGGCCTGAGGCAGTGCCAGCTTGTGCCCAGCGGCTCCTCTGCATGTGTCCCTGGGGACTCTGATGTGCCTCAGTTTCCCTGCTGCTCCCTGAGGCCGGTGCTTTCGGGACGTGGGTGCGTGTGGCGAGATGCCCACGTCGCTCTGTGTGTGCCCGTCCCCAAAACTGCAGGCGGCAGCGGGTCCCCCTCCCCAGGGCACGGGGACAGCGGGTGCTGAGGGGGTGCTGGGGCGCAGGGCAGCTCCGGGCATCGCGCTGGTCGCTGGGTAGCTGGGCAGGGGGTCCCTGAGGGGGAGCAGGGAGGGGTGCGACGGCCTCTCCCTGCCTGTCCTCTAAGGACATGTTGTTTTGTCCTTGCCGGGGCGCTTTGTTCGGCCTCCAGCCCTGCCAGCAGCTCCTGACTCCCAGGGCTGCTTTGCTGGCACGGCCGGGCACAGCCAGGCAGCGTGTGGCCGAGACGGCGGCGCGATGGGTGCTGCGGGGCGCCCGGCGCAGGTGGGTTCCTGCCGTGGCCCCGCGGTGCCCGGGCTGCTGCTGGCAGCGGGCAATGGGGGCTGCCGTCCCCAGCGGTGCTGCGGCACCGGCGGGGCGGCCGGGCGCGGGGAGCCGGCGGCGAGCGCGGCTGCGGAAGCGGCTCTTGGCCGCCGCAGCCCTTCCCGGAATAACAAGGGGCGGCCATGGGGGGGCCCGCGGGGGATTTTCTGCCTGAACGCCCCGGGAGAATCGCGCCCACGCCGTGAGAACGGAGCCGGGGACGGCAGCGCTGGCGGGCGCGGGACCGGCGCAGCCCCGCGGCGCCAGCCCTGTGCCGGGCACCGCTCTGTGGGACGGGGTTGTTGGGGCGCAGGGCACGGGGAGCTGGCGGCGCCCCTATCCGGCTACTGGAGCCCCAGCGCTGGTGGCCACGAGGGGCCCCGTGGAGCCAGGAGCACTCCCGTCGGGGGGGCCTTCCTTTCCAGCGGCGTGTCCCCGGGCTTGGCAGCGCCCCGTGCCAGCAATGCCGCACTCCAGCGCACTGGCCGGGGGCCCGGCATCCCTGCGCCGGGGCCACGGTGGCTCCGGCGGCTCCGGCACCCGCCGGCCGCAGCCCCTGCGTGGCACTGGCCGTGCCTGTGGCGCGGGCACCACGGCCTCGGCTAGGACGGCGGGTGGTGGAGCGCAGTGGGCACGGAGTGGCGTTCCCGTGCCCGGGGCACCAGCACTTTGGGGGCTGTCAGGGCGCGAGGGGGCTCGGTGAGGAAGGATGATGCCCCCATCAGAGGACACGGCAGCCTGGGTGCGTGTTTTGTGGGTGCAAGTTTGGGTGCTGCCACCCCCCAGGAGCACCCCAAGCCGTGGGGCTCCCAGTGCAGCCGGGAGAGATCAAGGGAAAGCGGAGGGACCCTGGGAGCCGGGAGCAGGGCGGGCGCAGGGCTGAGCTCCCCTGCACACGTGTGCGGCGCACGTGGCCGCGGCTGCCCGGACCCCAGATGGTCTCCCGAAAGCGCCGACCCCGTCCCCGCCGGCCTCGCCGCCATCACGCCTCGCTGGCGCCTTGGCCGCGCTCCCCAGCCGGGGCGCGGGGCTGGCAGCAGCTGGGGCGCCCCGGGCCGCGCCGCGGGGCCGCCTGGCACCGCCGAGCCCAGCCTCCCTCCCGCGGCACGCCGGGGTCCCAGCCCGCACCGTGATGGGGGTCCCAGCCCGCACCACGATGGGGGTCCCAGCCCATGCTGGGGTTCCAGCCTGCACCAGCTCTCTGGGGACGGGACGGCGTGTGGGGGAGTGAGTGGTGGCACAGCCCTCCTGCGGCCAGATGGTCCCCGCGATGGGCAGTGACCTTGTGTGCATTGCCACAGGGACCGCCGGGATGTCGCACGCGGTGGGGCTGACGTCGGGCGGGCTGGTGCCGTGTGTCCTCGGCCGGCACTGTCCCCAGTAGCCACCTTGGAGAGCCCAAAGAGAGCCTGGCCAGGGGTCCCAGGGTGCAGGGACCCTCGAGCTGCCAGAACCGGGTCCCTTTTGGGTGAGGGGAGGACGCTGTGGGTCTGGGGGACTGTACCTCATGTTCCAAGCAGCCATGTGGGGCTGGCAGTGCCCGTAGGGACAGAGGGGTGTGCAGGGCCCGGGGCAGCTCTCTGCCGCTGGCACTGGGACGAGCAGGGGCTGTTCCTGGGGAGCAGGACAAGCCCCGCAGCCCGTTTGCGCACAGGTAAAGCTGGGGGGCACCTCGCTGCGGGGGGGGGTGCCAGCTGGGTCCATTCCCGGCAGGCGCAGGCGGATGCAGCGGCGCTGCCCGCCGGAGCGTGAGGGGCCGCGCACAGCTGGACCCCGCTAATGAGGCCTCATTAAGCGCCACGCAGGCTGTGCCAGTGCCCCGCGCGCCGCACAGCCGCCCGCCCCGGGCCGTGCCCGCCGCGGGGGGGCTCGGCCACGGCTGGCGGGGCAGACAGGCAGGACGTGGGGCTGCTGCCAGGCCCCTCCTGAGCCCGGCCTGGGCCGGGGCAGGACGGCACCGGCCTGTCTGCAGAGCTGCCCGGCCGGCCAGACCCCCGCTGCGGCGGCAGCGCCTCCCCGGGCGGCTCCGCGGGCAAATCCGCCCCCCAGGCTGAGCGTTTGCACACCAGCCTCGCGTCAGGGACCCTCGCGTGAGGCTTTCCTCCATGCCTGGAAGCTGTGCTGTGGTGCTGTTACCTCTGAAACCTACTAATTGCAAGGAGGAGGATGCAGAGCACCCTGTTGCCCCTGCTCAGTGATGCAGGGGCAGTCTAGCGGAGATTTCCCCAGCACCTTCCTGCCCCCTTTCATAGGCACCATCAAGCAAAGCCCCATTTTGCATCTGCCCCCAGTCCCCATATGGCACCCTCGGGCCAGGCGGGTGCTGTTCCAGGTGTCTGGCAGAGCGCGCTCAGAGCTGAGCAGGGCTGGGCAGCCACCCTGGCTTGCAGGGAGCGGAGGGGAGAGCCCCCGGGCCTTGGATCCCCTCAGCCCCGTGTCACCCTGGATGCACCGCCTGTCCGTGCCCTAGCCCAGGAACACAGCGCTGGCGTCACCCCTGCCCACAGGGCTGTGCCCCTCTGAGCCTTTGCCTCTTGCCCAAGTCGCCCTGTCCCCCAGGGAGCATCCCCGAGCAGCCCCATTCCTCAGTCCCCAGGGTCCCTCTCGGGATGCTCCATCCATCTGTCCCCCGGAGGCCCCTGCGCAGCCAGGGCTGCCCTGCCCCAGGCCTCCTGCCCTCCCCTCGCCGCCCTGGCAGGGCCCCGGGGGAAGCCCTGGGAAAGTGGTTATTTAAGCAACATTTAATTAGCGTCTATTTATACCTCCTGGCAGCTCCCGCGTGCAGCCTGGCAGCGGCTGCATCGCCATTGCCATGGCGAGGGGCTGTGACGCCAGCTGATGACATCAGGGCTCACTGGTACCCTGCGCTGGCATCACCCCCACCCCAAACCTGCTCCCCTGCACTGGGGAGGGGGGCTGGAAGGGGGGGCTGGGGATCCCCATGGGGCAATGCAGCTTCACCCTATGCACTTGCATCCGGGCACCTCTTGCTTTGGCTGGTGGGTGGCAGGGGACGGTGGGTGCAGGGGCACCTGCACCCCCCCGCATGCACCCCGATGCCCACCCCGTGCAGCTGCTGGGCACACGAGCACCATCTGGGCACAGTTTGGGGACAGCCAGGGCTGTCCTCACAGGGATGCAGCTGGGGGCAGCTCCCCCAGTGCCAGCCCATGTGTGACCCAGGGACAGGGACGCTGGGCATGGCTCTCACCGCTGGCTCAGCCATTGCTGCTTGGCCGCGCTGGGCACTGCCTGGGACGGCTCGGACAGCTCCCGAATCCCTGGCTCTGGAGAACTGTGTGGGATGAGCGGCCGGACAGTTAATGAGTGTAAAGGGCAGGGCGACCTTGCCAGGCTGGGGGGGCACGGGGGGGCTTTGCACCAAGGCAGCGGCTGCGCAGACGAGCGTGCGCACACGTGTGTGCACTCGTACACGCACACGTGCGGCCGCCCCTGTTGGGGACACGCGTGCATGAGCCCTGCACTGCGGAGTCCTGCTGCCCGAGGCCTGGCACGCTCGCTGCACAGGTGCCCTGTGCTCAGTGCACGCTCGCCCTCCCAGCCTGGGTGTCCCGTGGGGGTCCGCACTGCCCGGGGGGCTGTGGGCAAGGCCAGGCTGCAGCTCCTGCCTGGTGGTGGCCCTTGGCTTTGGGACCGGGATGAGAGAAGTGGGGCAGCGCAGGGTGCCCCCCTCGCAGGGAGGCTGCAGCACCCCCGCCGTGGCTGCGGTGCTCATTAGGCTGAGCAGGAGCCTCGTTAGTGCACGCGTCCCC
This sequence comes from Nothoprocta pentlandii, assembly GCA_013398315.1. Taxonomy (NCBI): domain Eukaryota; kingdom Metazoa; phylum Chordata; class Aves; order Tinamiformes; family Tinamidae; genus Nothoprocta; species Nothoprocta pentlandii. Next base: position 83,888 of record VZSG01001346.1, read on the forward strand.
GTGGCCTAATCAGCGGCTTCGTGATCGGATTAGCCTGCCCAAGCGAGCGGCGTGGGGACCGTGCCAGCCTCGTGCCACCCCGGTGTCCCCACGTGGGTCCCGGCCCCCTGCAGCACTCCCAACAACCCCGAGCCCCCCCAGATCCCAATGTGGGGGGAGGTCTGCACCCCTATAGCCCAACCCTCCCTATAGCACCCAGGCCACGCGGGGTAGCCCTGGCCGGGGTGCCCCCGCGCGCGGGCACGGAGCGGCCCCCCCGCGGCCCTCGGCGCGTGCTGGCCCCGCTCACAGCAGATGGCTCCGCTTGGCAGCGCGGCGGCGGCGGGAGCGGGCCCGGCGTGCCGGCTGTGCCGCCCTAATCGAATGACACGGTTAGGTGCACCGCGCCTGCTGCCCGGCCCCGGCGGCGGCGGCACAGCCCGAGCCACGGCTCCCGTTTGCAGCCTCGTTAGCGTGCGCGGGGCGCGCACGTGTGCGGCGTGTGTGTGTGCATACGTGTGTGCATGCATGTGTGCATGCATGTGCATGCATGTGCTGCAGTGGGGAGTGCAGCTGCTCTGCGCTCAGTGCTGCTGTGCAGGGATGCACGCCAGCCCCACGCACTAGCAGCCCAAACGCTGCCCGCGCTCAGCGCAGCCCCCGAGCCGGGCACCGTCCCCGCGGGACGGCGGTGCCAGCGCCGGGCCGTGCGCGGTGCGCCGGGTGCCGTCTCCGCAGGGGGTGCCAGCCCGGTGGCGCCCATGCGAGCTCGCTTTGTGCCGCACAAAGCGCCCTTTCTTGCCCCGACACGGAGCCTGGGGGGGCAGCGGGGCACGGGCATCGGAGCCCTGGCGCAGCCCCCTGCCCTCAGCACGGCCAGTGGTGCAGCACCCTCGGCACGTGCCCGGCCTGCGCTTCACCCCACGGCTGGCGTTGCTGGCACCGCTCACCCCCTGCGCACCCCGCGTCCCTCTGTGCCACGAGGGACTTGAACCTGCCCCTGGGCCCCATTCCCCTTCCCGCTGGGACAGGAACGCGACATCCCGGCACCCCAGCGCTCCCCTCAGCGCACCCCGCTCCCTGCTCAGCCTTGCTGGAGAGGGGAGAGCTGGGGGGTCTGGCGATCCCCCCTGCCACCGGCGGCCACCCAGCCAGGGCCTCCTGTGGCGGGCGCGGGGTGGGGGAGCGGGAACAGAGGCCGCTTTGTGCTCGGCCGCGCGGGCCTGCTTGGTATGACTTGCAGGCGCTTCCTTGGGCACGGCCGCGCTCCGGGGCCGAGCCATTGAGGAGGGCCGGGGGGGGACGGCGCTGCCCGCCCCCGGCTGCGCGGGGCAGGATGCGGCGGGCGCCGCGGCGGCTCCTCCGATGGGGCCGCCAGCTGAGGCGCCCCGCGCCGCCGTCTCCCCGCAGAACGGCGCCGTGCCCGGCGAGCGCGCCAAGCGCGACGAGAACGTCAAGCGCGGCAACTGGGGCAACCAGATCGAGTTCGTGCTGACCAGCGTGGGCTACGCCGTGGGGCTGGGCAACGTCTGGCGCTTCCCGTACCTCTGCTACCGCAATGGTGGAGGTGGGTGCCGCGGCGCGGGTCTGGCGGGGTGCCCGGGGCACCCGCAGGATTTGGGGTCGCGCATCCCGACTGTCCGCTGTGCAGCGCGGGTGCAGGGGGCCCGGCCGGGCCGCGGGTGCTGCTGGCTCTCACTGTGGGGTTCCTGCCCGCCAGGTGCCTTCATGTTCCCCTACTTCATCATGCTCGTGTTCTGCGGCATCCCCCTCTTCTTCATGGAGCTCTCCTTCGGGCAGTTCGCCAGCCAGGGCTGCCTGGGCGTCTGGAGGGTCAGCCCCATGTTCAAAGGTAAGGGGCTACTTGCTAGCGCCGGCGCCCGTGGGCACGGGGTGCCTGCGACCCCCCAGCACGTGCTGCGCCCCCGCACGCCTGGCGCGCTGCCCTGGCCCCCACGTGCTGCACGAGCCCCTCGCACACACGCGCCCTGCACAGGCAGCGTCCCCGGGCACCGCGGTGCCTCTGCGCACGCTGCGCATGCCCCGCGAGCACGCGCACGGTGCTGCATGCATGGCACGACTCCCTGCACACACACACACGGCTGCATTCATTGCACACGTGTCCCTGCACACGCGGCACTGCTGCAGCCCTGCTCGTTGTCCCGCAGGCTGCAGTGCTGATGTGCCCGGCCTGGGGACACAGAGCCTGTGTGCAGCCTGGGACACAGAGCCCGTCTGCAGCCTGGGACACAGAGCCCGTCTGCAGCCCCTGCACCCCTTCCTCGGTGGGCTCCAAACCGTTGCAGTGCACTGGCTCCCTGCCTGGGCGCCGAGGCCGTTCCTCCCCGTGCCCGCACCCACCACGCGTGTCCCCAGCACGCGTGTGGCACCAGCCACCTTGGGACACGGCTGCACGGCACGGCCAAGCCCCTGTGGCCTGTGCATGTGCTGCCACGCTCCCTGCGCTGCCGCGCACCGGCGCTGCCGCTCAGCTCCCTGCACACGCTTGTGTGGCCGCTGTCCCCGCCACCTGGCCACTGCCGCCCCCCAGTCCCTGCGGTGGTGCAAGAGGGGACCCGCCAGCCCGGAGCCCAGACCCAAGGGGTGGCCGCAGCCCCACGTGCCCGCGCCGCGCCGCCCCGTCGC
>VZSG01001347.1:0-10977 GCA_013398315.1 Nothoprocta pentlandii
GCAACAGGGGCCCCGCGGCGCCCGGTGAGGGGGTTCTGCCACGCTCAAGATGGCGCCGGCAGGCCTTCGCGGGGCACCCGCACGGCTCTCCGAACCCCTGGGAGCCGCTCCGCAATCCGTACCGGCCCCATGAGCACCGTGATACCACGTGAAAACGACCCCCGGTGCCAAATTCGCCATGGAAAGGGTCAAAAGGTGCAAAAGAGCACCCCCAGACGGGGCAGCGCCTCTGCCACACTCAATATGGCTGCCAAGCTGAGTCAACAGCCCACGGAATCTGTCCTCGGAGGGCGGGATATAGGGATCGAGCGATGCGGATTGGTCAGGGGGGCTGAGCGAACGCAGTGCTGACGCTTTGCGGCCTCTTATAGGCTGAGGCCCCTGTCCGTCTAGAATGGAGTGGTTTTGAAAACCCGGAGCGGGTGGGAGCAGGAATGTTGGAGCGGATCCGCGGGGACCCGGTGCGGGGGATGGGGTCCCCGCAGGGGCACGACGCCCCTGGGGGGGCTGCGGCGGCCCGGGGCGCTTCCCGCTCCCTCTCACGGGGCCTCGGCGCCCCGGCCTCCCCCTGGGAGGCTGTGCCCACCCCGCACCCCGGTGCGGTGGCACGAGCTGGCCCCCTGCCCTGGGCGTCAGGGTGTCGCGACCCCCTCCTCAAACGTCCCCTCGCCATGCGGGTGCCTCCACGCGCAGCAGGGCCAGGTCCCCCCACGGAGACCGGCCCCCCTGGCCGCCACGGTGCCCGCTGGGGGCAGGCGAGGGGCGCCCGCGCCTCCCGCGACCTTGTGGCGGCCGCTGACCCCCTGTGGGCGCCCTCGGGGCGGGCGCCTCGCGCCGCCCTCGCCTGGCCGGGACGGAACCCGCGGGAACGCGCTGTGCGTGGGGGCCCGACGGCAGCCGCGGCGCGGGGCTGTGCCGAGCGAGCGCCGGGACACGCGGGACACGCGGTTCTCGCCTTCGGAGCCCGGCCCCGCTCCGTGCGCGGGGCGGCGGGAGGCAGAGCCCGAGCCCGGACCGCGCTGCGGGTTTCGGGTGGCTGCTGCTCCCGCGCCCTTGGTGTCCGCTGGCCGACGGCGGGATACGGGAGCGCCCTCTGCCATCGCCGGCCGGGGAGCGCGGCCGAGGCGGGAGAGAAGCCCACCCCCCAAAACAGCCCGAGGTCAAGCGCTGCTGCTGCATGCTGCAGCCGGGCGTAGTGCAAGCACGGGATGTTCTTTCGGGGCTGAGGTTCCCACGTTTCGAGAATGCTCGGGTGGAGGGAAAGAGTTAGAAAAAAAAAAAAAAAAAAAAAAAAAAAAAAAAAGGATGTGGGATATTTGAGAAGAAAAATGGGAATCCTCGAGGGACAGACGCATCAGGATCCCACTGAATAGGGAGAGAGGGAGAGGGCGAGAGAGGAAAAGGGAAAAGAAAACAACGGGGCTTGGAGCGAAAGCAAAACTGCCTTAAACCACTGGGCGCAGGAAATGCACACGGAGCTGGTTTGCTGCAGTGCCGGCACTGAGCGGGATAACCCGGCTGGTGTGTGCCAGGCGGAGCGGGACAGACCGCGCCTGGCGTTTTGTGCCTCAGCGGTGCAAAAGGAAACAACAACCCCGGAGAAAACTGTTGCTGTGAAAGGCAGCTGCTACTTTACCTCTTCCCCACCCCTGCCGCCAGCGCCAACGGGGAGAGAGGCTCCACAGGGAGCAGCGAGGAGGAGGAGGAGAGGGCAAGGGCAGTTTGCAAAAGCACCCGCGCGCGGAGGCAGAAGTTCCCGGGACTGCGCCGGGGCCGAGGACTCTGCCCACATGTTTGTGCCGGGATCGCTTGGGCAAAGCTGCAGGAGGCGGCAGGAGTTTTCTCCGCTCCGCGAGTGGCAGTCGCTCTAATCCCCGGGGAAGATCCCGCTGCTCGGGCGATTATTTCATCGCGGCAAGCTGCTCCGCGCAGGAAATTCTCGTTAGGCTCTTCGGAGAGGCAGGGGAGGGGCGGCTGTCGCTCCGGCGCGCAGGGAAGCGGAGGGATGAGCCTGCAGCGTCGCCGGGCTCCGGCGCACGAGACGCGTCCGTGTTTCTAGGTCAGGCCGGCGACGCGGGACGTGAAGGCAGTGGGAATGACATCCTGCCCGCGTCACCTTCTGTTCCCCCACGGGGCACGCGGGGGCCGCTCCGTTGGCAGGAGGAAGCGGCGGGGGAGAAGGAGGCCACGTGTGGGGGTGGTGTTAGCGCTGGTGGCACCGCGTGTGCTCGGAGGGACGTATGGAGACGGGCACAGCGGCTGCGCGGGGGACAGTGCAGCTCCAAGAGGCGGCTTCGTGCGGCCGAGGCCCTGCAGCAGGGGCAGAGGGTGACAAAGCAGCAGCCACCCGGTGCAGGGAGGAAGATCTGACACCAACGGGGAACCAGCCGGTGTCTCCCTGTGTCCAGGGCTGCAGCTGCCCGGTGCGAGGAGGAAGGTCCGACACCGTCAGGGAACCAGCCGGCGTCTCCGTGCACCCGGGGCTGCTGCTCCTCTGTCCGTGCCCACGAACCACGTCTGTGCAGGGCAGCAGGTCTCCGTGGGGTGTTTCATTATGGGATGGACACAGAGCCTTCGCCGTCCCGCCGCGGGTTATTGCAGAAGGCGCGGGCGGGCGCCGCGCTCAGCTCGCGGCCGTCGCTGCTCCCACGCGCGCCGTGCGCCCGCGTTACAAAACAGCGCTCTGAGTCACTGACGCTCCCGGGCTGGCCACGCCGGAGGGCTTTGCCGAGCCCCTCGGCGGGACGCAGCCAGCCGGCATGTTCCATGGCTCTTCCCAATGGTGCCGGAGTGAGTCGCCCTCCGGACACCGTCCGGGAGAGGGCGGCTTTCTAGGGGGTTATCCCGGGTGACCGCAGGATGTGCAGGGGCAGTGGGACGTCTCCCCGTGCCCCTGTCTGCCCTGCTTCCCTGACACCCAGGACGTTGGCTGACTGGTTGTGTCCTCCCTGGGCGGGGGAAGAGGCGCCTGCCCCTGGGTGGGAGCTTGGTAAAGCCTGAAAGCAGTTGTTTCTCTTTCCTTTTTAATCAGTTTTCCGTTTCCCCCCTGCATTTGAGCATCGGTCGTGACCGTGAACGCGAGCGAACAGCTCCATGGAGGAGATGCGGGGCAAGGGAGGCTGCCCACCCGCTCCTCCCTGGGGCCAGGGATGCGGCTCCGCTCCTCGGGGCTCCTGTTCCCAATGCTAAACGTGATGCACAGAAGAGATTTTGAAGAAGTGAAGGAAGTGAAAAGAAAGGGACGAGGCCAGAGTTTCTTCCCTCTGTCCCTGCCTCACCCAGCGCTTTGCAAACGTGAGGTCTCCACGATGCCTTTGGGAAGAGGGAAACCTTTGGGAAGAGGGAAACCTTGTCCTCTGCATCCACATGGAGCAGGACGTGCAGTGGAGCAGGGATCCCTGCCTGCCGTGGCCTCCCCCACCGCATGACCCCGATCGCAGCCTGTCCCCAGCCTGGCCCTGCCACCACTGCACGCTGGGACACCCCAAAGGGCCGCCCTGCTGGCCACAGGGTGCCATGGGCTCCCTCGCAGAGCCGTGCGGAGAGTCCCGACCCGCTCGGCTCGTCCCTCCCTGCCGCATCCGCGCACCTGGCAGCCACGCACACACACTCACAGCACCAACCCCGAATCTGGATCGTTATCTAAGGGAATTAATTACTGGCTCATGAATATCCAGATTAGAAACTCTGCTGAACCTGGTGGCAGTTCAGAGCCTGGGGCAGCCCTGGAAAAAAAAGAATTCCCCTGGCGAGATATAAATCACCGCTCCCCTCTCTCGCCTTCCCCGTGGAGCTCTAGGTACCTCCCTGCAAAGGCAGAACCTCGATTTCCTTCGTTTCTCCTCCGTTTTCAATCTGCGCGGGGCCCCCGTAATTACCACGGGCTGCTTTAGGGCTTGTGCTATTTGTTGGGTAAGAGGGACGCTCCTCCGCGGCTGCAGCCTTCCCGCGAGTCGCGGCTTGTCCTCCCCGACCCGCCGTGCCACGCTCGGCTCCCTTAGCTCCACGGGCTGCCGCGGTGCCGGGAGCTCCCGCTGCCCTCCCTCCATCCGCTGCGGACCCGCCGGGGCACCCCGGCCACGCGGGCCCCTCTCTCTGGTTTTGTCTGGTTTTCTTTCACCCTAGGGGATGGGTGTGTTGGCAGGGCAGGAGCTCGGCGCTGCCGGCGCCCGCGCCTCCCTTCATTGCCGCCGTGAAATCCTTGACCCCGTTTCCCAGGTGAGGAAGGGAAGGCGCGGAGCGCGGAAGTGACTTCTCCAGGGTCATCCCAGGGGATCCCGCCGCGATGAGCGGCGGGGTGAGGAGAGGCCGGCCGAGGCGCTTGGCTCATGCCCAGGGCCCGTCCCCGTGCCCCTGCATCTCCCTTGTCCCCCCGCCCGACGGCTTCCCATACGCGGGGCCATTTGGCGAGGAGCTGCAGACCACATGGCCGGGCCAATTAAATAATTGATGGCCCAGAAGTCTCCGGCAGCTGCCGAATCTCCAGGGGCGCCGTGGAGAGGCGAGGCAGAGCCTCAGCCAAGGCCGGGCCCCGGGAGATGCCAGCGGCCCCCTCTGCTCCGGGGGGCTCCGCGCGCGGGGCAGCGCACACCGGAGCGGCTCTGCCCGCGGAGGAGTCGCAGGAAATGCAACGCAAAGGTTGCATTTCTCCCTGCTGGGGAAGCCCCCGAGCTGCAGCGTCTTGGTGCGTGGCAGGGAACGGCTCCGGGTCACTCCGGCGCTGCGGGCATCGCGCGGAGGCGCTGGTCAACCCAGGCGGGCACTGCGGTGCCGCGAGAGGCACCTCAGCCCCACGGGATCCTCAGCCCCGCGTATCTGTTTGTCAACATTTAATCTCACGATAAAAGTGATGCGTGGCCAAATTTAATATTTAATTTAATTTATGCTAATCAGGAGTTGGATGGCATTTTATCCTTTGGAAAATGTTTGCAGCTTTCTCTTTAATTTAACTTTTTTCCCTTAAAAAGTTCCTGATATTTTTCTTGGAATTTGTTCACTTATTTTACTTTATTTTACTTTATTTTATTTTATTTTATTCTATTTTATTCTATTTTATTCTATTTTTTCCTTGGGATGCTGTTATCATGTGTGTTAAGGACCATTTTCATTTAGCAGCTCAGGAGTTTAATGAACGAGCTCTTTGAATAACCATTTGAATAAATATTTAAAAAAAAAGAGAGAGAGAAAAGAAAATGCTGCATTTCAGATGCACTGCGAGAGTCCTCCCCAACTTCCTTTCTCTTTTTATTTTTTTTCCCCAGCATACTAGATGAAACGGTTGAAAGTGTTTGAAGCTGGCAAGAAACGCATTTCTAGCTCCTGATGTCATGAAAGCAGAAACTGGCCGATTTTCCACGCGGGTCAACGTGGAGCGATAAGCGCGACGCCGTGCCGGCAGGAGCGGCGCTTGTTGGTAAACAGGTGGGAAGCAACCCGTAGTACCCGTGGTCAATAACCTACAGCAAATGTGCATTTGTGGGGCTGCCCTCGGAGTAGTAAATCACGGAGCATCGTCGCGGCGGAGCCTGGATCGTCCTGCATGCAGGCACCGTTGAGCCTGTAGTGGGCAAAACACACAATGTGGAGAATCACAATGAATAATTTACAGCGCATCCTTGTTCGCCTCTTAAACTGCCCATTGAGTCATTTCTGCTGCTCCCATTTCAAGCGGCCGGAGGAATCCTTCCTATTTTCCATGCCAAATATAGCAGTTTTTCCAGAAATGCTAGAACACACAAGCCAGGAAGTTTCCTTTCTCTGGGTGAGTCACTGGAAGTTCAGGCTGCAATTTGGCGATGGCTTCAAGCTGATTGAAATCTGTGCTGCTGCCAGGGGAGATGTCCAGCCTTCCCTAGCGAGTGTCCTTGCTCTTTCCTGGCAGCTGCCTTGCGCCGTGAGTCAGATCAGGGAGCGGAGCGGGCTGAAAACAAGCGTTATTGCTCTTTATTTTGGAGGGAACAGGTAATTTTCATTCAAATCGCTTGGCTATGTGGACACTAGTGGAGAGGAGGCTCCTCTGATGTGTGTGTTTTAAGGATGCTCCTGTGCTTTGTGCCCATGGGAGAAGGGGATCTGAGGGGAAATGCCGCCCACGCAGGACCAGGGTGGGTTTGTGTCCCCTGTCCCACAGCTCAGCTGCAGAGCTGAGGGGATGCCGTGTCCCAGGGCCTACAGCTCCCAACAGGGACCCAGGGAAAAGCCCTCCCTGGAAGGGACCGTCTTGGGGGCCGTTTCTCAAACCCAGCACAAAGATGTGGCTTGGGGCATCGGGACAAATCTCTATCTCGGGATGGCCCCAACCTAGCCAGGACGCTCAGCCATCCTATTGCACCATAACACATCATTGGAGACACCTGTGACAAGAGCATCTTGGAGAGGGACTGCCCTTCGGGAGCAGGACTATTCTCTTCTTAATTCTTCTTTCCTGTCCACTCCCACCTCCCCCAGCATTTTCCTAACGACTTTCCACATTTTCACTTTTTTTTTAAATTTTTTTTTTTAGGTACTTTCCATCTTCTTTCCTACATAAGAACCTGAGTCTTCCTCCCTTCTCACTGCCCAGTCCTGTCTGGGCATTGCAAACCCATGGGACCGATCTCAGGCAAATCTGGTGGTGGGGAATGATCCTGGACATCGCTCCATGTGGGGGCTAAGCAGAGGGCACACGCTCCTCATCGGGTTGCTGCAGGTTCAGCCGCTCCTCAGTGCTGCTCAACAACCCCCAGCTGCACCTCCCGACCCTGCTTTAGCGCTACAGGGGCAAGTGCTGCCTTTGCAAGGGCCATGCAGCTTGGGGGGGGGACCCAATTAGGGCCCCCAAACCTCCCCACGTTGGCTGGTGAGCGCCTGGGAGCGTGGAGCCAGCAAAGACGGGGCCCGTAGGCAGATGGTGCTGTGGTGTCTGCTGTGGCACGGCTGGGCGGCCGCGTGGCATGGGCACGGCGTCCCGAGCACCGCGAGGAGGTGCCAGCAGCGCCCCACGCGCTGCGGCGCGGCTGGCCCCACGGCTGCTCGGCAAGGGGAACGCGGGCCGGCAAGGGTCTCGCCGGGAGCTGTCGGTTTGCTGCAGAGGAACTTGCACCTCGGGCAGGATATTTTTGGAGACCTGTTAACCTGCACAGGCTGAAAATCCCCTCTCTGGAAACCAGTATTTTCTCCCCCCAAAGTGTGTTCCATTATTTCTTGTTTCCATTATTTCTCGTTTCTCTACAGCACTGGTTGCTTTGCAGAGGAGCCTTCCCGGCAGGGAATTTCTGTCTGTGAGGAAAGGGATCCGCGCTCGCCTCCAGTCTCTCCCTGGCTCTTAGCAGAGAGTTTCATGGCCAGAGGTTGCTCCTGCTGGCCCCGATCCAGGCAGCCACTTACGCAGGTCACTGCTTTAATTCGCAAGTCAGTGGATTGCTCCCAAGCTGCCCCTGGGACTAACAGGTTTTCTTGCTCCATCTCTTGCAGCCTCACTCCTGCCATGAAAGCCCCAATGCAGGATGTGCCCCCGTCCCCACCTGCCCTCCTTCTCCCCAGTGTCCCTAGGGAACTTCAGCATGGAGCATCCACGTTGGAATTGCGCCTCCCCATGGAGCTGGGCATCTCTTGCCATGGGGACACAAAGCTTCAGGGAGGGTGTTTCGGAAGGGGCACCCGAGGGTGCTGGAGCCTGGTTGCTCCATGAACGGCCCGGAGCTGAGAGGGGTGCAGGGTGACCTCAGCACTCGTGTTGGGAGCTGCTCTCTGACAAGGATCACGGGGCAAATAAACACCCTCCATTCCCCTGGAAGCCCTGGAGTCCTTCGGGACCAGCGGAGACGAGTGGGAAGAGCCCTGCAGGGGCTGGGACGTCTCCCGCGGGTGGAGGTCGCTCGGGGTCCGGGGTGGCCGTCTGCGCTCCACTCTGCACGGCCCCGGTGCCGCAGGACTGAGGAGCTTATCTAAAGCAGGCAGCAGATAACCCTGCCGTGGTAGCCACTGGTTTGAGTGGGCAAGGGGCAAAGCAGGAGTGAGGGAGCTGCCGGGAGGCTCTGGAGTGGGCAAGGGGCAAAGCGGGAGTGAGGGAGCTGCCGGGAGGCTCTGCAGTGGGCAAGGGGCAAAGCGGGAGTGAGGGAGCTGCCGGGAGGCTCTGCAGTGGGCAAGGGGCAAAGCGGGAGTGAGGGAGCTGCCAGGAGGCTCTGGAGTGGGCAAGGGGCAAAGCGGGAGTGAGGGAGCTGCCAGGAGGCTCCAAGCGCAGCCAGTCCGCTGCCCTGTCGCCCCTGGCACGTGCGGTGTCCTGGAGTGGGCAAGGGGCAAAGCGGCACCCCACGGGCACCCAGCAGGCTCCACGGGGAGCCAGTCCGCTGCCCTGTCGCCCCTGGCACGTGCGGTGTCCTTGGGGAGCGAGCGTCCACCAGGACACCCCACGGGCACCCAGCACCCCGGCCGGCGCGGGCTCAGCGCGGGCCACGCTCCGAGCAGCCGTCAGCGGGAGAGCATGGGGGAAGGTGGCAGCGGGAAGCGCCGGCCGCTTTGAAGTTTAACCCGCACCGATGAACTTCAAAGGGCGCCAAGTCCCTCCGCGGCCGCTTGCGCCTGGGAGCAGCTCCCGGCGCTGCCCAGCGCCCGGGGCCGGCTCTGCCCGCGCGGCTCCCCCGGCCGGGTGCCCAGCCGCGCTCCGCGGGCTGCCCAGCGGCTCCCGCCTCCCCAGCCGCCTCCGGCACATAAATCACAGGCTGGGCAGCGGGCGCTGCAGGATGCGAGCGGAAACGAGGCCGCCCAGGCCCTGCACACGTGCTGTTTATCTGCACGCGACTAACGCCCGCGGTCGGGCTCTGGAAGGGTAAATTGCCCTGGCCTTCCTCAGCACGGCCATTCCCACCCAGCGGGGACGGCGGGGTCCCAAGCAGCAAGCCTGGGCCAAGGTCTGCTGCTTCGGTACCAGCCGGGCTCCTGTCGGGATCCCCGTGCTCCGGACTCGCCCCAGGATGTGAATTGGGGTGCAGGAATTTCTCCGCGGCTGTTTTGGCGGTGGCTGAACTCCACCTCCGGGCAATGACATGTTGTTTCCATAGTAGCTAATGGACTGGAGATGGAAGGGGGGAAACACACACACACACACACTGAAAAGGGACCCGTGAGTAATGTGGTTGCTCGTGGCGCGGAGTAGGAGCAACTTCTGAGCGGTACAGGTTGCCGCTCGTCGCCGGGCGCCTGCGAAGCACCAGGAGGAGGGGGTGTCTGCGCAGCGCGGCACGGGGCGGGCGGCAGCACGGGGGCTCAGTGTGCGCCGAGGGCCGCGGCCGCGCCGGAGCGGTGCGCACGGCCTGGCGGAGGGCGCACGGCTCCCTTCGCAGCGTGCTGGGTGCGTGGCGGCTGAGCGCGCGTTGCAGCAGGGCTCCCTCAGCCTCGGGGCTGCATTTCGGTGTGAGAGCTGCCTGGGCTCCGTCCCTCCGCTCTCCTCCCGCGCGGACTCTCCTCATCATCCCCACATACAGCCCCTTGCTTTGCAAAAGCCAAAGAAGCCAAGTGCTGCAGGGGCTAAACTCAGCCTTGCGCCTGCTGGGCTGCAGGGAAACAAGCACGGTCTGTGGCCGGCATCCCCGCTTGGAGCCCTGCGACCAGCCCTGCGCCCTGGCTGCTCTTACAGAGCTTTGCTTCCACTTGCACCTTCCCCGGCTTGTTGGGCTGTGTAGCTCCTGCCGGGTTCGGCTCTTTGTGTTGTTTGCTGTTAAGTAAATCACTGGCAGCTCCCCAGAGCGCCGGGTAATGGCAGGATAATTCCCAGCAAGGTCCTGGTAATTCACTTGAAGCAAAGCAGAGCCGAGGAAAACAGCACTATTAGCCATTACCCCGGCCTCTCAAAGGCCTCCTCACCTGCAGGACCGCTGCGTGCTGCAGCGGGCACGCTGCTGCGGCTCCGCGGGCCACGGCGGGGCCTCGAGGATGACCGAGACCGCATTTCAGCTTCTGCTGCCAACCTGGGCACCACGGAAATGCAGGTGAGTGTCTCTGCAGGGGCAGGCTGGCACCAGCCCTGGGAAAAGCATCCTGAGGACAGGAACCTGGCAGCGGGAAATGCCCCCCAGGCAGCTGCACCCCAGGACACTGCCCAGCTCTGAGCTGCCCTCAGGCACCGGCTGGTGCTTCCCTCTCCCTTGCACAGCAGGGCCGAAGTCTCAGCAAGACGCTGCAGGAGAGTCCCAAAGGCAACGAGCTGTCAGTCACCGCCCCGGCTGTCCGCAGAGGCCTCACATCAAGAGAGGAGAAGAGGAACGTTTGGGTCCTGTGGCTGCTGGGGCTGGTTTGCATCTCCCCTGAAGCCTGGCGGAGCTTTGCTATAAGCATCAGTGAAGGAAACTTCCCTTCCAGAGTGCCTCGGTGCTGACAGCACCTTCTCCAGCTCCCTGGCGTGCAGAAACCTTCTTCCTGAGCGGGGTGCTCCAGAGACCAACCGTGCTGGTTAGAGGGGTGATTCGCCAAGGGTCGGTTCACGCAGCGACCTCATGGAGCCCTTGGCACTTACCATTCCATGTGCAGATGTTCATCGCCAGACAGCCTCTCTGGATGGCAGGCAGGCCCTCCAAGGAGCCAGGCTCCTTCCACGCCTCGCAAGGCAGGTGGGGATTTGCCGGCGCCGAGCTCCCTGGAGGAGCAGCCTGCTTCTTCTCAGGGCTGAAACGGGCGCTGAGCCCCTTTGGAAACCTGCCCCTGAAGTGGCTGGCGGCAGTTCTGAGAGAGGCCCCTGCTTGCATAAGTGCGGAGCCTCCCCCTGAGCCTCCCAGCAGCTGGGGCAGGGGCAGCCCCCGGCCCATGCAGCGCGCAGGGAGGTGCCCGCAGCTCCACCTGGACCCGCACGCACGCTCACAGGCACCCACACACGCAGCCCTGCATGCACACGCAGCCCTGCATGTACACACAGAGCCCTGCATGCACACAGAGTCCTGCATACACACACAGCCCTGCATGCACACACAGCCCTGCATGCACACACAGCCCTGCATGTACACACAG
>VZSG01001347.1:11402-46112 GCA_013398315.1 Nothoprocta pentlandii
CACAGATACGCCCGCTTTCAGACGCTTCTGGTTTGTGGGCTTTGGAGAAAGAAAGAAAAAAAAACCCGCCCAGCTTCACTTGGAACAATAAAGCCTTCCGGGCCAGACTAGTAGTAAAAGTAGTAAACTTTAAGGCGAAAATGGTTCTCAGACAATAGCCAGGCTGTTTCCACAGCGGGAGTAGCTATTGCCTGACAAAGGCTTTCCCTCCATGCGCTTTACGCACATGCACATTTGGTGCTCATTAGATGTGTGGGACTGTAACTGCAGGCACGTGGGGCAGCTTTGCTCGCAGGCACCCACAGATGCAGATGCCCCCGCGCTGTGCACGCATTCCCATCCAGCTTTCCAGCTACCAGAAAGGGTCTTGGAGCTTCCCAGCAGAGCAACACCTCTATCCATCCCGGATTTGTTCTCCCTCCTGCTCCATGGCCATGGAGAGTCCATGGAAAAGGAGCGTGTGTTGATAACACTTGCGTGTGCTTCACAGTTATGCCTCTTGCTCTGTGCTTATGCTGCAGGAAGCGACTCAGGAAACACTCCAAGAGGGTGGCAGGGAAATTGGGAGCAGCCCATCACATTTGGAGAAGTGATTTCCACCATTCTGTGGTGGCCCTGAGGTGGTTCTAGCCCCCGTTGCAGATGAACATTATGGCTGCACTGGAAGATTTCATGCAGTAGGAGCATATGATGGTCCTCACTTTGGCTTTTAGACTCTGCTATCGTTCCATGCCATGCAGAATCCAACAGGAAGCTTGCAGAGCTTCAATTCACTTCAGTAAAAACATTGAAAATCCGTTCTTTTGGAAGCCTAGGGCTCGCTCCCATTTTCAAGGCTGGGTCATCATTCACATAACAGCCTCAAGGGCAAAACATTCACTCTCATCACCCTCATCAGCCCTTCAAGCCTTAGATGCCGGAGTAGAAAGAACTGGAGAAGTTTGATGTATTCCACATGGGATGCTGGAGAGCTGGAGATAAACACAGCAACACTGAATACTCCCTGGTGTCTCCTCGGGGCGACAGCCCTCGTGCCTGGGGTATCGTGCTGCTGAGGTGCAGCCAGAAATAGTGGTAAAAGGCAGGCGAATGGCAGAGGTGTGGATGCATCCAGAGGGACAAGAAGCTGGAGCAAAGCTCTACTGAGGAATCCTTCAAGGCAATAGCTGAGGGTGAAAATTTACCACCCCTAATATAACCCCCTGAGACCATTATCATCAAGGATGAAGGAGATACCCCTTCTGAACACAGCACAGCACTGGAGGCCAGGATTTTGAGAAGCAGCAAGCACCTCCAGGTTGTACACCCAAGGAAGGCCCTGTTCTGCTGACCTGCTCCATCTTTCAGGATTGGGGCAATTCCAGGCATGTGCCACAGCTCTGCATACCAGACAGACTCCCAAGCTGCTGCTGACTCTGGGCTAGGGCTAGCCCTGCTTTGGCTCTCTGCCCTTGCCTGTTTTACCCTACATATTAGGAGATCCCTTGAAGATACAGAGTAGGGCAGGCTGGATGATCTCTCCCTCTCACCTTGAATTAGGGGATCCCAAGTTATTTAGCTCCAGCTCCTGAAACAGGAGATGGAGATAGACTGTGTTTGGAAAAATCAGGCCAGAAAGAATGGTCATCCCTCCATGTGGCTTCTTTTACAACACAGATCTTTGTATTTTGTCAGCTTTCTCCTACAGTGGATGCAAAATCTGGGCAATGACAGCACCAACTCTTCCAGAAAGGAACCAAGTCTTGATCTGGAGATAAAAAGGTGGATTCTCAGTCTCTCATTTGCTGTTTGGGTCTGATGATTAACCATGCTCCTTGTTGAGGAATCACGATAACTTCTAATGTGGGTTTATCTGGCTTTGGAATTTAGCCATTGGTTTGTTGCCTATATTAAAGCATTTAGCATTGAAATGGAAGCAATTAGGCTCCTGAGAGGTCTAGTTAAGGGTTTTGTCATTTCATGTGAAGGAAAGAATCGTAGGACCTCTGATGACAACTGAGGAATACGATTGCGTTAATGGAGCAATAAAACGCTAAATCTCTCAATATATAAAGGTGTTAGATTAAAATGGGTGCAGATGGAGCAATAAGGATACTTTAGCACCAGGTATCGAAAGCCAGGCTGTATTAATACCAACTGCTCTAAGACACTTGGAAGATCAAGCTTCGATAATGATACATTAAGCGGCTCTAAAGCTTCTACCAACGCGGAACTGATATGAATATAATGTTAACCAGTGAAGGGAGGTATCCCAAATATGCGTTGTGGGATACCTGCTTGGGGTATGTTGAGATGAATATGCACGTTTGGATTGCTGTAGGGGATCAAAGGGTGTGTCTGAGGGTTTTGTTTCCCAGGGTGAGGTCTCTGACACCTGTGGTGCATCTTTCTTCTGCCAAGCCAGAGAGATTGGGAACGTGATGAGAAACGGCCCGAGGTTTTACTTTGTTAAAACGCGTCCTTCGTGTAAGCAGCAGGCTATAGAGTTTGTGTCTGGTGGGTTTCCCGCATGAAACCGTTCAGTGTTACCTACAACAACAGAAATTAGCTTCCTGTGGCCTTAGGAAAATGGTCCCGTACTTCTTAATCTCTGTTTCTTTTAGTTAACCAGACCAGGCCTGTGTTCTCTTGCTCCCTCTCATGCTCATGCCTCCTCGTGGTGGTCTTTCTCTGCTTCTTCTCCAATGTTTAAACACCATTTAAAACAAAACAAACCAAAAACCACCGCCAACAAAAACACACACAAACAGAACCATAGGCAGAATTTCAGTATCATGTTATAGCTGGAGGAGATACCATCTCCCATCTCTCTCCAATTCATGTACTCAAGAGCTGTGCATCTATGCACAATTCCCTTTTAGTCCCACGCCATGGTCAGAGCTCCTATTAACAAGCTTGTTTGCTCTGACACCTTCCACCTTCTCAGACTCTATGTGCAGTCCACAGACTCCTTGTTGCACCTTCCATTGGGCTTGATGAGACATTCGGTCTCAATGGGTTGAGTTCTTTGAAGGAACAAGCCAGCAAGCAAGAGGATTCAGGAACATCAACCTTCCAGGGGACACCCCCAGGAGAAATTCTAGTTTGTCAACAGAGATAACTATTTTTGAAGCCTGTCTGTGGTTGGCGCTTGCACGAAATACATTTCTGTGGGACAGAGATGAGTTTTTTTATCACAGAGTCCTCAAGAGAAAAGTTTGCAAAAGGATGTTATGGTCACACAGTGGCCTTCACCAACCAAACCCAGCAGCACTTTGGTTATGTCAAACTTTGTCGCCACAAAAGCAGGACAATTAGTTATTCGTATTCCCGCCTGTTAGCTCTGTATTGGTTCAAACTCTGATTCTCCTCCATTATTTTGCATGACGCCAGGTTAATAAGTCTGAATTATCCAATGATCTTGTTTGCTTTTTTTAGAAATTCTGGCAAAACATTAGCATTTCTCTGATCTCCTTACAAACAAAGATCAGGAAGGCAGGACACCTCTGCCAGCTCTCTAAGGACTCTTCTGAGCTTGGGAGTTTACTTTCCTATGTGCTCTAATACCGTTCCAAGATTCCAGTGGTCTGGATGATATCTCATCTGATAGGAGTATATCCCCCTCCTGCTCTCCAAATGGAAATACTTGCTGAACACAACAACTTTTACACATCACCATTAGCTTTATCATCCCCGTGGCGTGAGGTGGAGACTGTATCAATGTTGTCGTTGCTTTTGTTCTTCATCTACCTGTAAGTCTCTCCTGGTGTCTTTACCCCTCTCTGCCATGCAGTTTTCCTTGATATTTTGTTTTTAGCTTCCCTGATTAATTTCTTAAGTTTCCATTTATATTGCCTGATTTATTTATTTATTTATTGTATCTTCATTCCCCTCCAGTGGTGATTTGTAGCTCTCTGGCTTCCAATTTGCCACTGAATCAGAATGGGCTTTCAGCCAAACCCCTTTCCTCTTGATTTGCACTGTGACCTGCCAGCTATCAAAAACTCTTTCCAAAGACCTCACAATATTTTCTCACATTTTTCTAGATTATTCCTCCTAACCGGTTTCTCTGCTACTTTCTCTCAGCTTTAGAAAATTAACCCTATGGAGCATCACATGTTCTAACATGCAAGTGAGCTAGAACTGTCCTTTTTTTCCCCCAGAAAGAATGGAATCAGGTCATGCTAACTAGTCCCTAGGCAACCACCAGCTTCCAGTCCAGTGATTAATTCATCTGGATCTGTCATAACAAGGTCCAAAGTCACATTATTTTGTGTCCTGTGTGATTCCTTTCATGTTAGATTATTACCTACAGTTTCAGCAACCTTCAGTCTTTTTTTTTTCCCCTTCTTTTATTGGCAGATGTGTGAGATCTTCAGGATGTTCCTCACCAAAGCGAATTCCTTAGAGCAGCCGAGGGGGTTTCATCCCAGTTCCCCTGTTCGCATGCCAACGCTTAAGGAATAATTAACTGTTCTTGCTCTGTGGTTCATTTCCTTGGTACACAGACTCGCAGGCAGGATCGCTCTCAAGCATTGACGTTAGCACGTCAGTCCATGTGTGTTCCAGATCTTGCCCTTTTCAGTTATCAATAATTCCAAACCAAGGAAACGTCCCGTTAATAAAGTGCTCCCTCCCACGCAACTCTCATGCATACTATCCTTAAAAGTTTTTCAGTCATAGAGAATATTTTTCCTCTCGTGTGAATCACACCCATGGCTTTTACTCCTACCAATGGCATCAATTTTGTCCCCATCAGTGCAGGCTTCCAGTTCCTTTGTCTCGTTAAGCACAGATCTAACCCTGGCATATACGCAACCAAGCTCTCTTCCAGTCACGTCCTTTGCCACGTGGGCTCCTTCTATTCCTAACAAGTTGCTTTTGAACTGCTTTTATCCCCTCAGCGCCCTTCTCTTGCACTGCTAGCCCAGTCCTTCTCTAGACTGTCACCAGCTACTGTCCGAGCCAGGAGAGCCGCTAGCACAGCCGCCTGGTGCAGCACGCTCTACACGTGCCGTGGTGAGCACGCAGCTCTAGCTCCTGAACAGCCCGGAGTTTCATCTGACATAGTCACCAGCACGTATTCACTTCTGACTCCTTCCTCCTTTTCTTCTGGGGCTGGAAGAGTCTCTAAAAATACTTCTTGGATCTCGTTCTGTAGGATACACTCCATGCTGGCACGTGTTATCACCGAGGGAGACTTGTGAGAAGACTACAAAAGCCCATCGAGCCTTCCAGCTACATCTCTGATCCCTTCTTCCTGGAGAATACACACCCCATCCCACAGCTCCTGGGACATTTAACTACCTCCCAGTTCACTTTCCCCTCTCAGTCCCAAACTTCTCCTTCCTCACTCTCTAATCCCTCTCCTCCAAATGCCCGTGGTGCTGTTCTCCAAATCTGGATGTCCAGAGCTCACTTGCAGGAGTGAAGCTCGCCGCTAGGCTGAAGTTCACCCACAGAGCCCATGTCCTGGCAGTCCTGCTGTCTGGGTCCTGCTTTTCCCTCACCTAGCAGCAGGCGGTGGGATCCCTCCCATGCCACCATGGCACCAAGGTCCCTCATGTCCCCTGGTGTCCTCCCATGCCCCACGCTGCCTGTGGGTCAACAGCCTCCTGCCAGGCTACTCAGGCCCCTTGTGGTGACGGGGACAGTGCATGGCCACGGTGTGCTGGGTTGTGGGTCACTGCCTCTTGCTGCATGGGTACGTGAGGCCACGGCCACCCTGGCACCCAGGCAGACGATCTTACTCCTGAGCAGTGCTGAGCCTGGGAGGCTGCCCGTTGAACGCGCCTTGGGGCACCTTGGCAGGATGGGTTTGCAAGGGCCATGATGGCCTTGCACTAAGCACGCTCCCTCTCTGGCCTGCAAATCTGATTGCCAGGAAAGGTGAGAAATCCAGGCCCCAGGTGATGTTGTTAACAAACCACAGCTTCCCATGCCACTTCCAGAGGTCAAGCTTTCCCGTTCGTCTGGCAACAAACACATAGTCCAGAAGGCCAAGATGGAAAAAACTGTATCCATAAAAGCAGCCAGCCAGGTGCACCAGCTTCACCACAGCTCTGTGCAAGCACCAGCTTGTGGCATTAGAGGAAAGATCAAGACCCTGTTAATCAGCTCAGCCTTAGGCGGGATCAGGACCAACTCCAAGGGTATGGCGCTTATTCTTCATCTCCTTGCTTTGGTTGCTTCCCAAGCTCTTCCCTCCAAGCATCAGATCCCGCTTACCCAGTAGGGACCAAGTGCATCATGCAGCAGTACCAGCAGCTACAGCAGGCTGCCTGTGGGTGCCGTACCGGGACACCAATCCACCTCACTGCAGTCCAGAGCTCATTCTTAATCTGGCAATGAGCTTTGGGGATTTCCCAGCATTGACACATTCTGCAACTGCAGCAGCATCTGAATTACAGCCCCGAGCCTCCCCCTGCAAGAGCATAGACCTCTGTCCCTGGAGCAAAAGCTGTATTCTCAATTTTGGGACACCAGCTCCCCCATTTAAACCACCTCCTTTGTGTATCCCGGCCTCTCAGAGAAGTTCCCCTGCAGGCAGTTATTTTTATCATCTATTGCTTGGTCCTTTGCTCATGCAATGTATGCAAGCAACCCAGAAGCCAGAAGGGACAGGTAAGACTGGGTAGGAGCAACTGTCTTCTCTGAGGGGCAGAAACAACCAGAAAATTACACTCGCTTTAAATGTGGAGGGAGACTTGGTGGGACAGAGTGCAGCATGAAATCCAGACTAGAAGAGAACACAAGAGAGGCAAGAGGAGGGTAGCCCAGAGGTCCGTCTCTGCCACTATCCTGTCTTCAACAGTAGCCAGCCCAGATGTTTCCCAGATGCTCAGGGAGGATCCTGTACAGGAGCAAGAGCTCCTTCCCAAGGAGCTCTTCCAGCCTCTGGCCACCAGCAGCCCGCGGACTTCTGAGCCTTTGAATTTAACAGACTTCAGTGGATTTTTTTTTCTGTGAGTTTGTCTAGTTACTTGTTGGCCTCCTGTAACCCCACGCACGCACGCAGAGCCTCCTGCAGCGGGGACCCCGCAGCCGAGCGGCACCCTGCGACCCGCACTGCCCGTCTTGCACTGCTGCCCATCTTGCGTTGCTGCCTGGCTGCTCTTGATGCCCCCCTTGCTTTTCTTGCCCCCCGTCTTGCTCTTCTAAGGGGTCAGGAACAATTTTTCCCTCTTTGCCTTTCCCGTGCCACTCTGGATATTACGATCCGTTGTCATGTCCCCTTGGTGTCTATTTGTCCACGCAGGAGTCCCGGTAGTCTCTTGTACAGAGCACACCCTTGACCATCCCTGTTGCCCTCTCCGGGCCTTTTCCAGGTTATCCTGTTCCCGGGGGGAGCAGAACTGCACTGCCATGGCCCTGCTGCAGCTCTTCCCGGAGGCAGGCACCGCTGTGAGCAAAACGCCGCCTGCAAAGCCCCGCGCCGCATCCCTGGAGCCGCTTCCAGGGCGCCCTTCCCGGGTCAGCCGGAGCGCGGCTGCGGGCGGCAGTCCTGTTTCTCTGGCACTCCTGGACGCGGCCAGGCCCGCGCCAAGCCGCGCAGCGGCGGAGCCGGGCGCCCTCTGCCGCGGGAACGGCGGCAGAAACGGTGCCCGGGAGAGAGCGGGAGAGCAGAGGTGCCAGCGCAAACCCACGGGTGCCCCCGCGAGCGCCAGCAGCGCCCGCCACGCCGGGGCACCCAGGCAGAGAGCCCGGAGCCCCCCTAGTCCTCCACAGAAACCACTTGGGGCGATTTAATTCCCTGCTTGCACACGCGGCTCCTGTGGTTCTGGTTCCAGCCACGGGCGCTGGCAGCGGCTCCGGTGTGTCCTGCTGTGTGCGGAGCGGCTCGGGAGCAGCAGGGCCCACGCACAGCGCCGTGCCGTGGAGCCGGCCGCGCTCTCCCTCGGGAAAGGAGCCGGAGCGCGTTTGCAACGCCCGCTTCTTCCTCAGAGGCTCTGTCAAGCTCTGGGCGAGAGGCGCTTTTCGGCGGGCCGGGAGCAGCACGTCTGGGCTGGCGAGTTGGGCTGCCGGCTCCGTGGCCGCTTTAGGCTGGCCCAGCTCCCCATATCCCCACTCCGGCTCAAACCTGGCACGCTGTGAGGGAGCTGGGCGCTCTCTGGCCAGCCCCCAAACCCTTAATTTGCTCTGATCCAGCAGAGCAGCGCCAGCATAGCTGGCAGCACCGATCTGAGACAGCACAGCGCCCAGCCGGCTTCTCTCTTCCACTGCCAGAGGGCCCTGCATGTCCCGTGCGTGTCCCCGCTCCCTCTCTGAACCCGAATCCACGGAGGCGGATTTGCACTCAGGCCCCGAGCTGCAAACTCGGCCTCGCAGAAGCATCCCCTCCGGCTGCCTCCGCTTCCCGCGGGGCGCCCGAGGCCGACGCCAGCGGCGGGCGGATCGGCGCTGCCGGCTGCGGCGCAGCGCGCCCGTCCTGCTCGTCACGCCGGGGGAGCTGAGCCCGTCCAAAAACCGGTTTCAGGAGGAAACTCCTGGGCTAGCGTGGTGTGAACCAGGCCCACGCAGACGGGTATGGGGCACCCTGCGTCGCCCCGGGGCAGGGTGTGGGAGGTGTGTTTGAGGCAAGAGCACGGCACGGATGCGGGCACATGGGGCAGGAGATACCCAAGTTCTGCAGGGGACCCCAGGCAGAGGCTGCCCACAGCCAGCTTAGAAGAAATGGAGCAAAGGAGCCTTCAAGAAGTCCCCAGGTCACCTCCCTCTAGGCAGATGGAGTGTCACCATGGTGGGAAGGCAGCGTCCTGCAGCACCCTGGTGGGAAGAGCCTCGCCAAGCAGAAAGGGGCAGCAGCCACGTGGCTCTGTGTGACACCAGGGTGGCACGGGGCAGGGCTGGCCTTGCAGCGCAGCCAGGACCTTGGTGACAGTCCCCCCATCCAGCCTTGTTCTGCCCTTTCCACTCACCCCCAGCTTTGGCCTGGGCAGCAAAACTGCAATTTGGGGAAGGAGGTGGGGGTCTTTGTACGCCTTTAAGACAAGGCTGTGCTTTGGCAATGCCAGCTGCTCCCCAGCCACATACGCTCTCCTACAATGCCCTTTTCATGAACAACGGCTGCCCGGGCAGTGAAATGCCCCTTCATAGCAGCCCTGGCCCATGCCAGCTGTGACTCTCGCAGTGCGGGCGCTCTCTCAGCATGGCACAGCGTCCTTGCCAGCTCCGGTGTGAGCGCCGCCAGTGCAGCCAGCCCTTGTTCCATGCAAACGCGCCTTCAGGAAGGGTTGCCGGGCACGGCAGCTGCCTGCTCCGTGTGCTGCTCCGTCTCCTCTCCCAGTATCGCCAGGGATGCAGGTATCTGCAGCAGCCCGGGGCAACCTGGCCCCTTTTACCCGGCACGAAATGCCCAGCAGAAAAGCCATGTCTCCACCAGGTCACACGGCAGTGCTGCAGTCGTAAATCCCAGCCACCTGCCCTCCAGGGCCCGCACAAATGCTGCCTCCTTAGGTTTAGCTAATAGAGCAAAAAAGGAGCTAATCCCCCGGTGCTGGTGGGGGGCAGCAAGGTACCTTCTTGCACCGGGCAGGAGCGCGAGGCGCTGGGCTGCGAGCGGGGCGGCGGGAGCCGCAGCCACACGGAGCCACCCGCGGCCCTGCCGGGACCTCACGATGCTCCCGGGGAGGAGGCCGTGTCCCCGGCCTGGCGGGATCGCTTGCAGCCTCCTGAGGACCGGTGTGTCCCTCAGAGGGAGAAGGGGAGGCAGACGGTTCGTGAAGAGGAGCTGCATCTCTGGGGAAGCTCGTGGAGCTGGAAGTGGGGCGCGGGCTGGTGCAAAGGGGTGCAATGCCCAGAGCACGGCCTCTCTGAGGAGGCCAGACGTCCCACTTCAAAATGTAGAGTGTGGTTGTCCTTAATGCCGCTCTTAGTCCAGTTTCGACCCCATTAAGGCCCTCCACTGCCTCAGCACCACTTCTGGACATTGACAGCCCAACGCGCTCCAGCCCAGGCTCTCTTCCCAATCCTGGCTCCTCCGCAGCATGGCAGCCTCTTGTCAAGTGCCGCCACAAATGATGTCCCACGGGTTGTCCAGCCACCCTCACAGCTGCTCCCTGCCCCGAGGGTGCCTGCAGTGCTGGGGAGGGGCTCTTGTGGGGAGCCCCTTATCACGGCTGACCCTCAGTGCTGCTGCCACCCCAACCTCAGCTCCCCGGGACAGCGGTGCCGGGCCAAAGTTGTGAATCCTACAGCATAAACCTCCTCAATTCTGTCCTCAGAGCATACGGAACAGAAACACTCCCCAGTGCAACACACAGATGGTGAGACTCACTGCCCAGTCCTAGGTGCCAGCAGCATCTTTGGATCCAGACATTCGGGCAAGAAGAGCCAAAATAGCTGCACGAAGCTCACCCATGGGCATCCCTGACTCAAGGATGAGCTAGAGCTCATTAGAAAGTGGCTGTTGGCTGGAATGTTTTGCAGTGCTGCAACAGTGTCCCCCTTGCTCCCTCCCCACAGAGGTACCCTGACATGCCGAGCTCCATGCCCATCTGAGGATGGCACCACAGGCAACCTCCCTCCTGCACAGTTGCTCCCCTTTGCTCCCTGCAAAGCCTCGAAGCCTTTAGATGCTGTCCGTGAAGACGAGAGAGGAGGTTTCGTTACTCTGCATGGCTCTTGCTCCGCGTTGTCTGGGTTTACAAACACTTGTAGGATGGATGCATGTGGTTCTGACGCAGAGCTGCTGAGGACGTTGCAGGAGAGCAAGACATTCAGCATCTTGGCTTCTCCCTGCTGGCCTCAGACAGGGGCTCTCAGTTCTCTTGGGCATATTTCCCAGAGAAATGTGTGCTCGTCACTTTTTTCCTGAGCCTCAGCACAGGTTGGTCATGAATAATGTATTGAGTGCTCTGATGGATGTAGCATCCATGGCTGCCTTCTGCATGGACTCGCCTCCTCTCTGCAAGGCTGCCTCCACCATCACTTGTCACTTGTTTGCTGCTGGCGTCATGCAAGGATGTTTGGGATTCAAATCCTATGGATGAGTGGAGCTGCAGGCACCGAGGTCCACGTCCACGTAAGGGACTGGTGCTTGGATCTCTTTACATCTTGTTTCCAATGGGGATTTTTGCAGACCAGGGATCTTCCATCCCACCAACTGTCTCCAGAGGGTAACCCCTGCCTGGCAGAGCTCACCGACTGTGATAGGGAACTGCCCTCGGCCATGGCAGGGATGAGGGGTTTGTATCCAGAGGCATCAGTCCGAGAAAAACTTGGGCCTGGCAAAATGGGACAGGCTCCATCAGGAGAAGGGGGGATGGCAGGATCAGCCCCTCGGGAGCTGTGTATGTTTTGTGGATGAGGGAGCTGTCTCCTGTTACAGGCCAGCCCGTTTGCTGTGTGGACAGATGGGTGACTTTTATTCCACGTCCTCTTTGGACCCTGCCTTACCAAGCAGAGCATCTTGGGTGAGTGGGAATTCTGGAAAGGTTTCCCACGAGAAGACATTATCAAAATACAAATTTGAACCCCAGGGAGCCAGGAGTGAGGGCTGAAACAAGCCTGATCGTGGTGGGCTTAGCGGGAATGGAGGCAGGGAGGGGACGGCCCCTCTCACAGACGCGTGTCCGAGCACACGCGTAGCCACTTGCCTGCAAATCCAGACTGCTCCTGATTTATCCTGCATCCAGGAATTTTGCCAAGCAATGTCTTGGCAGGGATTTCTTGGCCAGCTGCAGACACAGCTCTGGCCTTGGCAAGGCCTGTGCTGAACCTTTCAGAGGGGCTGGGACCAAAGAAGCCTCCAATTCCCATAGACGTCCATTGAGATGTAGGTACCGAGCTCTGGACTCCAGTTATCGTTAACTGGGCTGTGCCTAAGCGTCCTGCTCCTGTCCAACAGTCTGTTAATTGGACTCACGTAGCGTCTCTCTGCAGATAGCCTCCAAACCAGCTAGGATGGCAGAGGGATGTTCCCAGGTCTTTGCTTGTTGGGATTTGGCTAATTCCTCTTGTATTAGCAGGTCGCTTTGGGTCAGGGTCACCTCTATCACCCATCTAGTTGCCATTCTTGCTGTCTGCAGCCTAGACACTGAACAGACACACCACAGGATCATCTCTGCTCCTGCGACCCAGGTTCCAACATCCTCCAGCCTCTCCTGGATGCAGCCAGATCCTGCATCCCCCAGCTCCATTCAGTCTTTTCCAGAAGTTCAGCCTCCTCTGAAGGATCTGGCTCAGTGTCCCACATTCTTGTTCCCAAAATGTTTTGGGATCCCATTGCCACTGACATGGCCAAGACCCAATCTCTTGGAGACACTGGAGAGTAGCCCAGGCAAGACCTTAGGCTGACAACAGAAACAGAGACTGCTTAGGCCTGTGTCCAAGTGGGCCAGGCAGTACAGTGGCAATGAAGATGATCCTTGTGAGGGATGCTGGAGCTGTGGGAAAGGTGATGGCTGATGACCACAGATCTGCTATGAATGGATGAGGCTACAAAAGCCTGGTGGTCTCTGGATACCACATCTTCTGTCTCACACTGCTTCGCTCCGTCCTTCTGAGAGCCTCAGATCCCTCCGTCTTACTCTTCTGTCTCAGGGGAGGGTGATTCCCAAGGCGCCCAGAACAGTGAAGCCAGGAAACCAGGGCATTTCTCCAGCTCACCTAATTGCTGGGCACTGTCCCTGAGTGCCCAATTAAGGAGAGCATGAGGAAAGCCCAGGAGAAGCTGTTACAGAGCTCAGTGCACAGGAACATGCACTCACCTTGCTGAGTGCTTGCTGAGGGATCACATCCAGCCAGGCTGCTTCCAAAACAACAAGAGGCCAATGATGCCAGGGGATGGTAGGGCAGGGAAGGAGGAGGAGAGATTGGACCTAGTATCCAGACCTAGGCACAAATACACAAAGCAAAATGTGCTTCTCACACACATATTTGCTACTAAAGGACCTAAGTGAGATGACGATTAGGTTAACAAGACAGGAGGAGAGAGGTTATCCTGGAGATGGTGTGAAAGGCATGGGACAAATGAGCAGAGAAAGGAAGTGGGTGTACGGGGCCCTCTCCCTTGGGTTCCCAGTTGCCGACCAGAGCACAGCCCTGCTCTTCTCCCACCCCAAGAGTTGGGCCAATCATTTCCTGCTGAAGTTTCCTCATGGTTGGCTTGAGCCTGGACCTAGGAGCGCATGGGACATGAAAGACTGTCTCCAAACTGATTTACTAGCTGGCTAAGCCTTGTAATCACACAGAAATGCGGGTGGAGTTGGATGCTGGCCCGGGGTCCTGCCAAAGAGCCCGGAACAGATCTGCCTTCTTCCCCGGTTGCTTTAAGAGGATTTCAAAGGACTCAAACAAATGATCTTGCTGCAAACAAGAAATGCCTGGCCCAGCCACCTGGCAGCAGTGTGTTGGAGAGGGAAAAATCCCTCTCCATCAGAGCTATAGCTGCAAAGCTGCGCGCTCATCCCTGGTACAAAGGCCGTGTGCGACTGCAAAAGTGTGCCTGGGGACCCAGCCAGCTCAGAGAAACACAGGGGTCTCTTCATACCCTTAGGTTCCCATGGTTTCCTGGGACTCAAAATACCTGGACGTAGTTTGGAAAACGCTAAGAGCAGCCTAATAGAGCGGTGGCCCGTGCTGAAGTGGTCTCTCGTGGTGTGCTGGCCCCAGGAGGGAGCGCAGGGCAGCTTCGCTCTTGCACAGATGGCAGTGCCTTGGGGTCCCCGAGAAAGGCCACGGCAGCCACAGCAAGTGCTGTGCTGGCTTTAAAGAAGAATCTGCCCCAAACACGATGCCATGCGCAGCTCCTCCCTGTGCCACCCAGGTTCCGTGGCCAAGGCTGCTCTGGTTTTGCTGCTGCTCTTGGCTGAGTAAGGACAAGCAGCCAGACTGCCGAATTCCCCGGTGGTTTGCTGATACAGGCAGTGCAGCGTGTGTGTGTGTATGGGTGTCATGGGTGCAGGCACAGCTTCGCCCCAGGGACCAGCACACAGGCTGCGAATGGCACTAGGGTAGGAGCCTTGGTGCAGCCGGGACTCGGGGTGACAGTGACTGGGATGCTGGAGCTCTGCCCACACTCACGCCTGCTCCGCGACCAGCGCTGAAACCACCAGGATGCCTCGTGGTTTCTGCAGCCTTTGGCTCTCACCCTGCATCCTGACAGTAACATCGTGTGAATTTTTCATGATAACAAAAAGTCCCTCAATGCCACCAAGGGTTGTGATGCGGCCACACTTGCACTGAAGGAAGCCATGGGGTCTTGGATGGGGGTCAGGTTTTTCTGGCTCTGCATTCCCTTCTCCAGCCAATCTGGCCTCACAGGGCTTCTCCAATGGCCTACAAAGCAAAACCTCCAAGACCCCATTTATTAAAAAGGGGGCTTTGCACAAGGGCTAGAACAAACGCCGGTGGGAGCATTTGCTTGGCCAGGATGCTCCAGCCAGTTCCAGCTAAACTTTCCCTGCTCAGTTTTTGTGTTTGTTTTCTCTCTGTTGCCTGGGCTATTGCAAGATATTTGATCTTTGGCAGAGAAAAGGCATCTGTTTTTGGTGGCACACTTCTCCTTCTGACTGCAGTCCATTCTGGGTTGTGCGCAGATGAGGGTGAATTTAACCTTCATGGCACAGGCTGAACAGCAGCTTACCAAGGCAAGTGATGGAAAGCTCCTGGCTTGAGTTGCTTTAAACACTAGACAAAGGGAAATGTACGGGATAATCCCATTTTGCTGATTCTTTTCATCTCCAGTTTCTGCCATCCTGTGGGCTGGGCTTCCCTCTCCATTCCTGATCCATCTGGCCACTGACTTGAGCAGGATGTGGCTTTCATGAGCTTCTTTCTGGCCAAGGAGAGACAACACTTTCCAAAAGCCATGGCACTCCACACTGCCCGGATCACCGTCCTTACCCCATCCCGTCTTTCCCCTAATGGAGCAGTGCTCTTAGGAGCCCCTCCAAATTCTGCCTCTCTGGCTTTGCTCTGTCCCACTCTCCCAGTGCCGTGCAGCCTGGAGGTCTGGTGTAGCCACCAAAGAGGTTTTCAGATGCACTTTTAAGCTGATCTGATTTCACATACATGCACTGGAACGAGGCTGTGTGGTTTTATATATACAGCAATCTTGCTAAAGTGCAGGTTTTAACGAGTCTTGTGAATGATGCTGCGTCATCATTAGTGCCGTCTGTCGGGGAGCCCTGAGCACTCATAGCCCAGGCAGCTCAGCTCGGGGGCTAATTCACCTCCTCGAGAAGGAAGCCTGATCAAAACTCCCTCTAAATTTTTAACGGCCCACAACATCTGCAGAAAGCTGCAGAAATCCAGAGGCAGGTCAGGTTCTCCGTGGGAAAAGGAAAAGAAAATAAAGAAACAGGGCCTGGATATAGCCTGTGTGTGTGATGTGGCCTTTTTTTTCCCCTTTCCTGTGCATACAATGCTCTTGGAGGTGGACAGGCCACAGGCAGATGTTTCCCTCCTTTGGTAGTCTTGGCGTGAGCCTGGGGAGCTCTGCGCTTGGGTACCAAGAACCCAAGACAGGAGAAGTTGCTCAGCTTCTCAAGGAAAGGCCCCATTTACAAAACCCCTTGGTTCACCTTTGTCCACTTTGTTTTGTGGGCAAACGCTTCCTTCTGCCAGCACCAAAATCACAGGCGCTCTGGAGATTTATCTCCGCTGTTAACAGGAGGAGGATGAGGAGGACACCGTGGCCAAGTGTGTGGGGACAAGCATTGCAAAGGAAGGACCTGGAGAGCCTTTCAGCAAGTGTCCTGCCCGTGCTGTAGGTATCATCCTGACAGCACCCAGTGTCCATGCTTTGCTCAGCGCCAAATTGGCTGTTGTCACTTCTTCCAGCTAAGACGCAGCAACGTGCAGCCAGGCCTGGCACTAACTAGGCTCTTACAGGCGAGAGGCACTTGCTGCTGCTGCTTGTTTTAAAGTAAATAAAACTGGGGGGGGGCGGATACAGCCCTTCCATGGCCACATGTCATTAACGAAGAGTCACAGAGCCCTCATGTGTCCTGGGGCAAATCCCAACAGCCTTATTATTATAATCAGCAACGCCTTATGCAGGGTCCTTGCAGCCTGGATGCGATCCCTGATCGGGAAGCGATGCACAAGCTGGCAGGAGCTTCAGTGCAGCAGGGAGGGCTCCCAGGGCACCACTTGGAATTCAGCTCTGCATTTTTTTCTGGAAAGAGAGCAGGCTTGGCGCATGCCAGCTGGTGCCAAGCTCCTTGGTGAGGCCAGTCTGTCTTCTGCGCCTCAGTTTCCCCCTCTGTAGGACAGCAACTGCTGTGACAGAGCTACCCACGTGCCTGACAGAAGATGCAAGGATGGGGGAAGAGGCTTTGAGGAGTTCTGGCTGCTTCTGGGGGTGAGGAGGGCCCTGTGTCTGTGCAGGATGCTGCAGCTCGCACCTGCCCAGCTGCCACTGCCAGGACACTGTTTTCTGGGGACACAAGGTGATGGCCACACAGCTCTGCATGGTTGTTGATTTAATTGAGCCCAGACCCTGCGGATTTTTACAAAATGGCCCCAGTGGCCTGTGAGGCTTCATGTGAAACACTCTGTCATGTTACTAACCAGGGTCCGGAGGCCAAACCCGTGTGCCTGGCAAAAGAGCAGTGGGGACGGATGGCCAGGCCATGTTCCCTGAACAAGTGTGTGCACAAGCGCCATCATTCCCAAAATTCAAAGCCAAAGAGGAGCTGCAGATTGGTGGTCCCACCTGTATCCAGCCCTCCTGCCTCTGCAGGGACCTCAGGCTTCTCAGGAGAGCCCCCCCTTCCTCCATCCGGGAGCACATCCATCCTGCCCATCGAAGGGCTCTGCGCTGCCTTGTGCCTCAGTTTCCCTGCTTGGAGCAAGGACTGCATCAACCACGTGCCTGTGAGGCCAAAATACTTGAGGGAAGCCTGGGGGCATAGAGGTGCCCGGAGTGGTGTCTCCGCTCGTACTCCCTGCAGCCCGGGACTGTTCTGAGGGGCTCCCCATTCACTCCAAGCCCAGTACGCCCAGTCTGCCCAGGCTTAGCTGCAGCTGGTGCTAACGGGCGTGATGCCGACGGAGCGGGGCTGCGTTTCGCCGTGTGAGGCCAGGCTCGACAAGCAACCCCGGCCCTTGGCATCCCGCCGAACCGCCGCGTGCCGGGACGCCCGCGGGCCGGGGTCCCGCATCCCGCACAC
Source organism: Nothoprocta pentlandii (assembly GCA_013398315.1). Lineage (NCBI taxonomy): Eukaryota > Metazoa > Chordata > Aves > Tinamiformes > Tinamidae > Nothoprocta > Nothoprocta pentlandii. The sequence goes on from VZSG01001347.1 coordinate 28,502, forward strand.
CAGCGCTGCGTTCCTCGGTGCAAGAATACCCCCTGCCGACGAGCGGGGAGAACAGCTCCCCGGAACCCCCCCCCCAAAAAAAGGGGGGCTGCGGAAAGCGGGGCGCGGGTCCCCACGGGACGGGGCGCGGGGAAGGGGCTGCCAGGGGAGGTGCGGATGAAAGGCCGCTCCCCGGGACGGCATTGCCGGGCCGGCACCGGCCGGGTTTCTCCACCGGCAGCTGGTGGTTTCCAGGCTAGCGAGGCCTTTCCTGGCCCTGCAGGTACCTGCATGTGCCTGGGGGGGCACAGGGGAGGGGGCGCTCAGGGCAGCACCAGAGTCGCCTCTCCCAGGGCTTGGGGCTGCTCTGCACTTTCCACTTCGGGGTTTGCTTCGCTTTAATTTTTTTTTTCCCATTTCTTTTTCCAGCCCCCCCCACGGAGGCGAAGGGGGGTGGGAGGGGGGGCACAGCCCTGCCTCATCCCGACCAATCAGGGCCCTGTGGGGCTGGGGGAATTGGGCGGCCGCGCTTTAAAAGCGGAGCCTTTTGTGCGCGCGGGCCGCGGGACGGCGCGGGACGCGGCACGGATGGAGCCCGCGCGCCCGGCAGGTATTTGCAGCCTCTCCTCCGGCACCCGAATAAAGCTGCGGCCTTGTTCCGCTGTTTCCTTCCTCCCTGGGCGCGGGTTTTGCGCAGGGGCTGCTGCGGGGTGGCTGAGCCTGGAGGGGTGCGCGGAGCTGCCTGTTAGTGCAGGGGGGTGGGATGGGGGCACTGTCGGGATCCTTGTGTTCCTTGGTTGCCCTGGCTGCTACTGCCCTGGGGGTGCCCCATGCTGCTCCCACCCATGTCTGTGGGGGACTGGCTGGGTGGGGGAGCTGGCCTGGATGGTGCCTGAGCTGCTAGAGCTGCTGAGGGGTTGGGGAGAGCAGAGTGAGGGGCTCTGCCCAGCCCTGCTGCAGGGGCAGGGGCAGGCACCTGGCTGGCTTGTGCAGTGGGTTCCCCATCTGGATGCTGTGCCCTTGCCCCTCACCCTAAAAGAACCCTTGGGAAAGGGACCTGTATGTGACTGACCCCAGGCTGCCTGGTAGGTGCCCTTGGCCCCTGGTCTTGTGGGTAAGACAGGGCTGTATCTGGCAGCTTGCTGGGCTCTGTCCTGGAAGCTACAAGAGCTTTTGCCTGGCTTGAGTGAGGCCAGTAGGGGCCTGCTGGTGGCACAGTGGGCACCAGATGTGGCCTGTGCCCCCCTTTCCTGTGTGGCCTGGCCTGGGGAAAGCCAGTTTTTTTTTTTTTCAGACTGCCCTGGTGCTGCTGCCAGCCCTGCTGCTGTGCTCTGGGTTCCAGGAGATGTGGCACCAGGTTTGTGGTGTTTGGCAATCCAGCCTGGCTGGGTTTGCTGCACAGGCTCCCCCGGCCTGCGAGCAGAGGGGGTGACACAGGGTCCCCTCGGTGCTCTACCTGCCTCTCCCCTGGCAGCTAGTGGGGATCGGAGGGCGTCAGGGCAAAGGCAGCCTTGTCAGGGAAGAACGTGAGGCCCTGACCTCTGAACTGCAAAAAATCACCCAGCAAACTGCAGCCAACTTGGATGCCAGAGGGACATTTCCATGCCAAAGCCACCAGCCTGCGTGAAAAGACAGATGTCTGTCACAGCAACACAAGACAGCCCCCTTTCTCGCTCCAAACCATCTCTCCCCCGGTTGCAGCAATGTGACCCTTGCATTGATGGCTAGAGCGTGGCTGAGCACCCATGCAGCTTGGTGCACCCCTGCCTAGGTTTGCAGCCTCCCCTGCAGCATCACCAGCTGCCGTGGAGGACGCATGAGAGCCTCTGTGGGATGTGTGTGCCAGAGGGTGTCCTTTGCCATCTGGGAAAGGGGCTGAGCCTTGGGCTGGGTGCAGGGGCAGGTTCTTGCACACAGTCCTGCGTGCCGCTTGCGGGCGAGGAGCCGTTGGTGCAGCCGTTTGTGTGAGCAAGAACGAGAGCTGGGGCCGACCGCAGTGGCTGCAGCTGCAGGGGCCCCGCGTCCGCAGCACAAGCAGCCCGGCTGCTTCCCTCACACGAACTGCCAGGGGCCAGGAAACCACTCAGAGGGCTGTGGAGGGCAGAGGAGTGAGTCTGAATTTCCCTGAGTCTGAATTTCCCCGCGCTGGGAGTCACCACAGCAGCTCTCCTGGCCCTGGGACATGTGTTCCTGCACCTGCCGAGAGCTCCTTGCACCCCCGTGCTGCTGTAGCCCCTCAGGTGCAGTCTGTCCCCATTGCCGTGCAGTGGGGCCTGGGGCTGCTGCCACAGGAGTGTCCACTGAGGACTTGCAGGGGCATCTCATTCACTTTGGGGGAGTGGAGGGGCTAGGAAGCAGCTGGGGGTGTCCCTGAACCTGCAATGCCTAAGGGTTTGCCCCCCAACATGGGTTGGTCCTCCCAATGTCCCCCTGGTTTATACCTTGTGGCACCTTCCTGGTGATGCTCTTAAGTCAGTGTTTGGTCTGGGAAGGCTGTTATCCCTGCAAATGGAGGGTGAAGGCAGAATCCTTAAGGCTTTACCCTAGGGCAGCCCTTTTCCACCATGTCCTTCACCAACACCACGCTGGCGACCACAAGGGATCTTGTCACTGCTGGTCCTTCCGGAGGCTGCCTGGAAACACTGCTCACACCCACCAAAGTGCAAGCAAGCTGATGAAGAGGGGGCATCACATCTGGCAAGCTCTGCCCTTCTGCACCCCGTTTCACCCAGGGCAGTTGGTGGCCAAGGGACCTGTCCCCTGGGATGTGATGGATGCAGCTGGTGGCCCTGCCCTGGGAAGCAGGTGCTGGGGACACTGATTTCACATGCAAATGGTGGCTCCGCAGGGAGACAGCTGCCTCCTGCTCCCATGCAAGAGGCGTCGCGCTGTCTGCCACTGAGGAGGAAGTGCGTGCGCATGTAAACAAGGCAGCGCTGGCACTGCCGTGGCATCAGCACCGCTTCCTCGCCCCACAGGAAGGGCAGGGCCGGCTGTGGGTGACGGGCACCCACCCAGCAGGGTGTCCCAGAGCGGCCCCGCTGCCGCCTGCGGAGCTGGGGTCCGTGCGGGGCCTGCGCGGCCCCGTGCGGAGCAGCGAAGCTCGGAGCAGACGCCCGCAGGAGGGATGAGAAGGAGTTACGCTGTTCAAAGGTGCCCGTTGTGGCTTGTTCTGCCCTGGCAGACACTGTCCTGTGCTCCTGGGGTGCAGCAAGCGCCGGTTGTGCCATGGGAAGCAGCCTGGTGGGCAGGGGCAGCTGCTGCTCTGTGCCCAGCGCCCGATCCCCGGTAACCCTGCTGCCCTGGTGGCAGATTCACCCCCCAGGAGAGGCATTTCGCCCGGTGGTACCTTGGTGTGCCTGGGTTGGAGCTGCCTTCTGCGCCTCTGCCCCCCAAATTGTTTTGTTCCTCATGGCAGCTGCTCCGGGCAGGGGCTGTAGGACCCTCTCCTGCATCCCTGGCTCCTGCTTGCTCTGAGATGGGGTGAGATGCGGCTCCTTGGCTCTCCACTGAGGTTGGTCCCCTTGTCCCCATTGCTCCTGCCTTGCCAAGGCTGGAAATGCACCCAGAAAGTGTATGGGCGGGGGGGGGGAGCTCTGTGCACAGGCAGAGAGGGCTCAGGCAGCTGCACACATTGGGAATGGGAAGGGATGCATCCCAGTCTTGCACTGGGATTTGTAGGCAGCAACATCCCCCTTTTGAGGAGCCCGGGCTCTCCCCAGAGAGGAAAAGCTACTTTTTTTGAACACAGGCTCCATGCCCCGCGTCCTCCCCAGCCACGGAGCGGGTCTGCGGGAGCAGCCCCGGGTGGCAGACGTGGCATCGCTGCCCTGGTGCAACACAGCCTTCGGTGCTGCTGCCGGGGCCTTCCCCTGCGCTGCCCTCCTGCTGCTATGCCAGGGCTGCCTCCTGCAGCCCCAGGATGTCCTGCAAAAGCCCTTTCTGAGCCTCTCGCCTTCAAAAAGGCCAGCGAGCCTGTGAGCGTCTCCGGGAATAAGCAACTCCTCAGAGAGCAGCCCCTGCCCAGGCAGCATCAAACCCTCTGAAAACCTTAAAAACTGTTTTTTAAAAACTTGGGATGGCAGCCCAAGAAACCCTCAGGACACAGTCCCCGGGCTTCTCGCCCGCTCCCGGGCAGCTTGAGCTTCCAAGCTCCCTCGCCTGCCCCTGTTCCCGTGCCAGAGGGGACCGGGCGCACGGCGCGAGCCTCGTGAGGCTGCATCTCCCTTTAGCTGCCACGCTTGCCATTTTGCTGCTGGTACCTCCTCCTTTTCCAGCCGCCTTCCCTGGCTGAGGATGCAAATCCCGGCTCCCCCCTTCCTGCTCGCTCGCTTCCTGTGCTCGTGGCCTCGCTTGGGAGCCGTTTCCTAAGAAAACAAAGGTTGTGCCGGCGCGCGCTGCCTGGATCCGCAGCGTGTGCCTGGCACTCTGCCTCCTGCTAAACTTTGACCGAGTTGCCATCGCCTTGCACGGGGGTAGAAGTCTGCAAACACGCTTGGGTCAACAAACCGGGCAGGAATGGGCCAGCGGGGAGAGCGGGCAGCCCTGTGTCCCCTTAGCCTGCAGGGGCTGCTCTGCAGCCCTTATTGCACCCAGTGAAGCCACCCACAGGGTGCCCTGCGCACCCCATCCTGACATGGGGCATGGAGCGTGTGTTCAAAAAGAGCGTTTTTTTCTCTCGGGGAAGAGCCCGGGCTCCTTGGAAGGGGGGTGTCTGTCGCTATCCACAAATCCCAGTGCAAGACTGGGATGCATCCCTTCCCATTCCCAACACGTGCAGCTGCCTGAGCCCTCCCTGCCTGCACATAGGGCTTTTCCCCCCCGACACCCTTTCCAGGTGCATTTCCAGCCCTGGCAAGGCAGGAGCGATGGGGACGGGTCCTATGTATGGGCTAATCCCCAAATCGAGGTGGGATGGGGGTGAGGGCCGCTCGAGAGCGGGGCTGCAGCCATGGGGCTACTGCTCCCTCTTGGCTCCAGGCTTTCCCCTCGCGCGGTGCCGAGCTCCTTCCCTCCCTGTTTCCCTCTGGGCCGTGTGCCTGGCTGCCAGTGCCGCAAAGAAACCCTAGCCCTGGTCCCACATCCCACATCTCCCCTTCCTCCAGAGAAAGGGGAGCCCGAACCCATCGCTTGCCCTCCGAAAATCTCACGCCTCCCCGTTGGAATCGATAGCGCAGGGGCTGGAATTACCTACCGAGTTTCACAGAAACTTCCACTCGGGAGTTAGGGTTACGGCGGTGTTTCCATGCCGTCTCCCTGGCAGCGCGGGGCCGTGCCAGCGGGGACTGCGGTTTTGGCTGCGCCTTTAGAGCGCGGCTAAAGCAGGTCAAGAGCCCTGCAGCGCCCGGCAAAACCGGGCCCAGCCCCAGGGCTGCCCTTCAGCATGTGCCGCAGACCCAGGTGCCCTCTGTGGCGCAGCAGAAATCAAGGATGACAACCCCCAGTCTGGGGAAACAGGATCCATGGGAGCTCATCCCGGCGCCTGCACCCCTGATCCCGTGGGATCTGGCTCCCCTGGGGAAATCCTTAGGGCTGAGGATTTGCACCCTTGCACCCTTGTGGGTTGCACCCTGTGCAGCCCTGGCCACGCATCCTTGCAGCCGCTTGCTGTGCGCACACATGCAGCGTCGGACACAGCTGCCCCACATGTTTTTCCACCTTTTCCCATTCCCGGCCCTAATGAGTGCTTGAAGTGAGGTTTCAGCGTTTATTCCCGGAAAGGAAGCTGGGCTCTTCAAAGGCACCGGCTGCCTTCCCAGCGCGAATCCCGAGGGCTGTGCAGAGCAGCCGTGCGAAAGTAGGTAAGCGGGACACAGGGAAGCCGGCCTTGGAGCTGGGCTCAACCTGCCGCCCACTGACCCTCGGCCCTTGTGGAAATGCGGACAGGCTCTCATTTTGGGAACACAAAACACGTTCCCTGCCCTTGCGGTCACAGACAGGAGCTGGAAAACGGACCTGAAGGCAACAAGAAAAGGAAGCCCTTGAGCTATGAGTTTGTTCTCAGGATTTTGAAGACAACCATGGTGTATAGCTCCTGGCTTGTCTCTTTCCAGTCTCTCCCGGGACCCTCCAGAAGAACTCGCTTCTCTTCCTATCAATGACAGGTATTTCTTTCCCTCCAGACCCCACTAGCTGCTGTTCCCCGTTCCTGCAGATGCACCCGGGATCTCAGCAGGGATGCAGCCCCTCCAGTCCCCATTTCAGCGCGACCCTGTTGCATCCAGGAGCCGGGGGGCATGTGACTCTCATGGCCCCTTCTTGCGGGAACGCGGTTTGCAAGCGGCAGCCCAGACAAATCCCTGCAGCCCAGGCCACGGGCAGGCCGCGGGGTTCATTGCGATGCTCAGCTCCTTTGCAGGGAGGGCACGGAGAGGGGAACTGAATTTTTAATGCCTGTAAAGTGCCTTGATGGTTGTGGCTGGAAGGCGCCGGGGAGGGGAAGGAGCCGTGAGCAGAGTGTTGCTCATCATGGGCACGGAGCAGCGGTGAGCGGGGGGACCAGGGCGCCCACCCCTTCCTCTGCCCCTTCTTTTCGGCCCCCCTGCTTGGGGGGCACCCACTGGGATCTGTGTTTTCCTACGCAGTAAGGTCTGGGGGCAGAGGAGGGGACTCAGGTGTGCAAAAAGCAGGGACTTTGGGTCTGGGAGCCCCTCACACGGGCTCAGGATGGCTGCAGGGTCTGCCCACGCGTGGGCACCCTGAGCAGATGCTCAGCTTCATCCCTGCTCATGGGGACGCAGCACGGGCAGCCCGTGGCCATGGCAGGGGGCTGGCACGTTTCAGTCCCACCTGCTCTCATGCTGGGTGGTGCCACAAGCCAGGGAGAGCTGGGAACACCTCTCTGGCGGTGGGAGGCAGGAGAGACGGGGCTGTCACGGCTGGGACAGGATAAATGGGAAAGGAGGGAGGGCATAAAAGGGGGACAGGAGAGGAGAGAGGGAGCTGGGGGCGCTGCCTGCATGGGGGTGCCGGGGGGAGCAGACTGAGGCCCCGCAGCTCCGCAGTGGGTCCTGCCCCAGTCCCTGCGCCGCTGTGGGGAAGGGCCGCGAGCGGCATCCCCGGCGGCCGCTCCGCTCCTCATTCCCCGGCCTCGCACGCCCTCCAGCGCCGGCGGCTCCTTCCTTTCCCTGGCAGGGAGCCGGGAGCTGCCGCGGCGCCAGCAGCCGTCCCTGTGTAGCTGCTCCCCGGGCAGCGGGGCCAGGGATGCGGCAGCGAAGAGCACGGGCTGCCCTGCCCGGCCTTGCAGCCCTGAAGCTCTTCCTGGGGCCCCGTGGTGCTGGGGACAGAGCAGGGAGCTGGAAGGTCCCTCTGTCCCCCCGGGAGGGACGTGGCTGCAGCAGGAGGGTGGCCGCATCCTGGGCACCCTGCTGTCCCCCCAGCTCTGTGCAGGGTGGTGCTAGGATGAGCCTGGGTCCCCATGGAGTGACAGGACTCCGTGATCAGCAAGGACAAGTCACCCTGCCGCTCCAGCTAGGGGGAGCATCATGTCCCCTCCAATCGCCACCCTCAGTGCTGCCCCCCCAATTATCCCCTGTATGCAGCACCCCCATGGGCTGCCCCCAGCAGAGACCCCAGGAAGGGCCCGGGGGCTTAGGGTGCTGTGGGGAGCGGCACCATCCTTTGCAGCCACCACAGCACTGGTGCAAATGGCTCAGCCTCTGCGCCCTCCCCACAGCAAGGGATCCCCGGGGCTTTTGGAGAGGGGATGGGAAAGATGAAACAGGGAGTGAAAGGAAGACCCCTCTTCCAAAGCATGTCTGTGCATCCTCCCCTCGGGCTCTCCTGCAGGGACACGTGTGTCCTCCCCAGCAGCCTCACGCTGAGCCCTTGCTCACATACCAGGGAGAGCGGCCTGTGGGGCACAGGGGTCCCGGGCAGAAATGGGGGGTCACAGCTCCCATGCCACAGGTGTGCACGACATGCTCGGACTCTTGCAACCACACACGGAGCCATGCGAGCGGCCAGCACCAAGTCCCACACACACCCGTGAGCCCCTCACACCCTGCACACACACGGTGCATGCACGCAGGCCGGCGTGCACGTGCACCATGACGCTGTGGGCAGCATCACAAGCACGTGTCACCCGCCGCATGTGAGCACAGCATCGCCGCTGCACGCCCAGCATGCAGCGACACCCATGCAGGCAGCTGCGTATGCCCACAGCTGCATGGGCATGCACACACTGGCAAACGTGAGCAGCGTGGCTTGCATGTACACATGCAGGCACACGCATGTGTCACATGTGCACACACATGGGCAGTCACGCATGTAGCCTGCCAGGCATGCATGCACACTCACAGGCACACACACACTGTCACATACACGCAGCGGCACAGGCGCAGGTGGCCACATGCATGCACATAAATACATATATGCACACACAGACTGTCGCAGGCCAGCGTGCAGCGCCACGTGTGCAGCCTGCCATGCACTCAGGTGCACATAAACACACAGCCACACGGGCAGACACCAAATGCCATGCGTGTGCCCAAGACAGTGTGCACACAGTCAAATCTGCACAGCCCTCTACCTGCCCTGTGCTCTCCCATGCACAAATGCACCACTGCAGTGCATCTCATGCCCTCTTGCATGTGCACCGTGTTGCTTGCATGTGCCATGAGGGAACCTGCTCATGGCACAGGACCCGGGCCCGTGCACATGCTCCCGGATGCATGTGGGATCTCCGGGCTGTCCCACAGCCCACAAGCTGGAGCTCCAGGAGGAGTGGGAGGTGGATGGGGGCATGCAGGGAAGTGCCCCCTCAGCCCACGCTGGTGCAGGCACTGGCCCGGAACAGGCTTGGTGCCGAAATACCCTGCGTGGGCACGTGGTCAATGGCCGTGACAGCCTGAAAAAGCAGAGGAAACCGCAGGGAGGAAGAGGGGCAGATAGGGAGAGCAAGCGAGTTCCTCCTCCCAACGGCCGGTGAGCTGGGGAAACCGAGGCAGCGTGGGCCCCATAGCTTGTGGGGAGACCCACGGGGAGGTCTCTCCCCCCGGGCCACCACCTGGCATGGGGACAGGGCTCCGTATCCTGGTCCCAGCGGACTGGGACAGGCCAGCGCTCCTTGCCCGCCTTGGAGGAGTCGTGCTGCGGAGCACGCTCCAAAACTGTGAGTCGGGACTAAAATAAAGTGGAAATTAAAAAGAAAGGAGGAAAGGGGGATAGGGGGAAAGGAAAAAAGGAGGAAAGGAAGACAGGAAGAGAGTGCAATGGATGCACTGCCAGTGCAATGGATGCACAGAGCAGTTTCGCCTGTGTGCTTTGCAAGCAGCTGGTGCCGGCATCGTGCCGTCCCAGTTCCCGTTTGGAAGCAGCCAACACTTGGAGCTAGGACATGGGCCCAGGGCTGTGGTCACAGCCCTAGGGAAGCAGGGGGTTCAATGGACACACGTAGGGGACACACGGGACCGGTCGGCCCCGCAGCTGCCACCGCGGGCACCTCAAGCCCTCGCTCGCCATCCATCCCGGGCGGGTGGTGAAAGGACGGATGGGCTCGGGGCGTCTGGAAGTGCCCGTGGGGCGGCCACGGGGCCCCTTCCCCAGCCTGTGACCGCGGTGGGCGCCTCCATGTGCCACCGGGAAGAGGCTACGCGTCGCCTTTCCGCGCCGGGCGCCGCTCTTTGTTCCCCGCGCCGCCGGTCCTCCATGATGTGGCGCGCGAGCGGGCGCCGCGAAATGGCGGCCGGGGAGGCGGAGACACTCGCGGAGGGAGGAGGAGGACTATGGAAGTGGGGAGGCCGGCCGGGCGCCATGCGGCCTCCCCCATGCGCCGCACGCACACAAAAGGCTGCAGGGAAAACACGGAGGGAGGCCAGCGGGACGCCGCGCGGAGCGGCGTGCCCGGCATGCCCCGCTCCCGTCCGCGGGCGGCATCGGGATCGTCGGGGCCGCTCCGATGGCCTCTCTGGGCACCCACGGTGGCAGACAACCCTCCTTCCTCCTGCTTGCCCCAAAATGCGGGCGCTGGGAGGTGATGGCTCCTGGATGCGGGAAGGGACCCAGGCGTCCTCCTCCCCGTCCCATCTTCCCCGCGGGAGGCAGCCGCTGCGCCAGGATCCCCCGGGAGAGGGGGACGCTGGAGGGGAGCCATGGAAAGCCGTCCATGTCCCCTGCGGCTGGCAGGCGCTGCCGCTCCGGCTCCCTGGCAAGCAGAGCGCCTCCATTTCTGCGGCCAGCACAGAAATCCTCCGAATCCCTCCCAAGCCCTGCGGCCGTGCCAGCCCATCCCATTCCCAGGGGATGCCGGCAGGATTCGCGCCGTGCCCTGTTGCCTGTGCATCGCGGCAGCGCAGCCGGGAGCGGGCGCTGCCGGGGCGCCGCGACGCCCTCGTGCCCATACATGTCCCGACCTCTCCCGGGACAAAGCCGTGTTCCAGCAGGCAGCAAAGGCTCGGCAAGCCCGGGCACAAAGCTGCCGTGTGTGGGCTCTTTGTCTTAAAGGCTCCATGTCTTTCTGCAGGGGCTCAGTGAAGGGGGGCTGCCGGTCGCCCACCTCCAGGGACCGGGCCCGGCACGGATGCAGCCCCAGGGGACCCCGCCGGCATCCTGCCCTCGTTGCATCCCTGTTGCAGGGGAAAAGGGGGGTTTCCCGGGATGGAAAGCAGGATGCCGGCTTGCCGAGCTCGATCCCTTCCCCTTTTGGGATGGCGCCCTTCCTCAGGGAGAGGTGCGCGGCGGGGAGGGCGCAGCCGCCGGCACGGTGCCATGGGAAGCCTCCCTGGTCCCTGAGCAGGTCCGGCTTCTTCAGCAGGTTGGGCTGGTTCGGGGGATGCTGCAGGGCCCTGGGAGGCTCCCAGGCGGCACCGATGGTCCCGCCAAGCCGGATCGCAGCTCTCAATGGGGTGGCACAGGGCCTGCAGGACCAGCGCTGGGCACCGGGGTTCCTCTGCTACCACCCCACTGGTGGAGTCAGCACCCGCAACAAACCCGAGGTCCTCAGGGTGGTGGGGAGAGAAGTGCCCCTCTGTGGGTGTCTCCTCCAGCAGGGTGACGGGACGGGTGAGGGGTGGACAGCTGTGCTCCAGCTGTGGCGAGGAGCTGGGTGAGGAGGCAGTGATCAGACACCACTGATCTCTGCTCACTTTGGCTGCATCTGCGTGTGATGAGTTTGTTCAGGCCTCAAGCCTTGGGAAATGAGCGCCTGGCGCTGGGTTCAAATCGAGCGTCTCCAGGTGTGGTTTAGGATTGGAGTCACTGCAAGGTGCAGGCTGGTGCCCTGATGGAACGTGTTGATAGCTGGCTCTGCTCCCCTGCAAGGGTTTCCTGTGCTGCTTCTTACCTTCTGCCTTCCTGCTGCTTTCCAGCCCTTTGCCCTCCTCTAAATAGGCTCCAGAAGTGCCACATCTGCAGGGCAGGACAGCCCTGCAGGGAGGAGAAGGTGCCCAGCAAAGCAAGAACGCATCGTACGGAGCTAACCTTGTGCTTTGCAACCTTATGCTTGCTTCTCTGTTACGAGATCCTATGCAGAGAAGCCTCCTTCTGCAGGGCCACCGAGGGGCTGAGCCACATCCTGGCCACTCCACGCGGCCCTGGCGGGTCTCACCACAGCAGTCACCCCACACTGTCCCCATGGATGGGGACAGGGCTGAGCTTGCCTCGCAGGGAGCAGCCAAGCATCTGGGATGCCAGCACATGGCCATGCCATCCCGTGCACAGCCGGGGCAATACCACTGTGGGGTGCAGGTTTGGGTACCCTAAATGGGAGGTGGAGGCTGGGCACCCTTTGGTGGTACCTGGGCACAGCACACGCCAGACTGCAGGTGCCCACACATCCATGTACCCTCGTGCACCTGGTGCTGTTCGCACAAGCAGAGCATGGGTGGGCACAGGCACCCGCGGCCTCATCCACAGGAGCACCAACATATTCATGCATGCGCCCATGAGTGTGGGTACACACACATAGGGTATTTGCACTGCTGTCCTGCACATAAGCACATGCGCACCCAAATACAGGCGAGGCTGCTGTGCATGCAGACACACAGGTGGGCACACGTGTGCAGAGAGGGACGTGATGCGCCCACAGCCACCACGGTGGGTGCGAGCAAGGCACTGAGCAGCAGGGGAAGGGTCTGTGCTTGGGTTTGTGCACGCACAGACCTGCATGTGGTTGCTCTGGAAGAGCCTGTGAGGAGCCCTGATCTCCTGTGTGCCCCCGTGTCCCAGCTGCTTGACCCCCAGCACCCTGAGCCTGGCTCCAGGCTGTGCAGGGGTCACTCAGCACGACAGGGCCTTGCCCTAAGCTGGGCCTGGGCATGGGGGAAGCTGCCCCAGTCGCTATTCTCTGCTCCCCGTTTCCTCACACAGGCCTGGCGTGCAGCAGGGTGGCCCAAAATATCCCCCACAGCCCTATAGTTAGCAGCCCTCCTGGCAGGCTCCCAGCGCACGTCTCCGACACCCCGGGGCCAGCAGCCACCCAGGCGCCCTTGGTTCGGAGCGAGCCCCAGGACGCAGCGTTTGCAACCCGGGTGCAGCGAGTCACCGCCGGCACCCGCTGCTCGGCCTGACCGCTCCCCGGCCTGCGCTACGTGCACAAATCACAGGGTAACTTCTACCCCGTGGGTCTGGAGGGGCTGGGCTCCTGCTGGCTGCACTTTGGAGCTTTGCTCTGTAAGCGGGAACATGATTTTGCTGCCATCCCGGGACTTCTGGAACGCAGATTCCAAGCAGGCCGTGCCGGCTGGCGGCCACTCACACCCCTCTCCCGCCGGCTTCCCCTCTTCTGCAGGGTGTGGAGCTGGATGGGGCTGTTATTTCGTGAGCCAAAGCAGGGATTTCCCTGCCTCCTTCCCTCTCTCCTGCTGTTCAGGGCCAGGTGATGCCGCCTTGGCCGTGGGGCATTTCCCTGCATGGGTGGCCCCTGCCCATGTCTCCTCCCCAGGCCGGCACTGCCTGGTTCCTCACTCGCTTTGGGGATTCATGTGGCAGAGCCGGAGCTGCCCTTCGCTGTCCTGCATCACGGCAATGCCACCGGCCCCATAGGCTCCCAAAAACAACAACGGGGGATGCCCAGTGCAAGCAGGAGACGGAGAGCTCAGCTGCGGTCCCGCAAACCCCAGGGCCATCTTCGGCCATGCCGCAGCTTTCCCGGGCATCCTCACATCCCTCAATCCTCCGTGTCTCCGCCACTTCCCAAGGGCGCTGGATACGTGGGAACAAGGCCCTGTCTGCACTTGCGCCATGTTGGGGGGCACTGGGGTGCCGTGCAGAGAGCAAGAACATGACGGGGCAGCCTGGGATGCCCAAGTGCAGCGAACGGGACAAGGGGCCGGGTGCGTGGGCCCCTCCTCGCCGGCACCCCCGGAGTCTTGCCAGGGCCGCGGCCGCTGCAGGGAGGCATCGAAGCCGCTCAGTGTGGAGCAGAGCGGAGCGGAGCGGGCCAGGCCGGGCCCTGCGGGGAGGACTGCAAAGCTGCTGGCCGCCGGCCCAGCTCGCACAACGAGAGGCGGAAGAAGAGCTAAATTTAAAGGCGTCTGGGGCCGGGAGCGCGGGGGAGGCTGCGGGAGGGAGGGCTGGGAAGGGTCCCCCAGCCGCGGCGGGGCAGGAAGGGGGTTCCGCAGCCTCGCGCGGGCTGCAAGGCTCGAGCTCTGGCAGCTGAAAGCGCCCGTTTTGTTGGAGGGGAATGACTCCAGGGCCGTGCTCGGGCCGGGCCCCGCTCCTGCGCAGGGGCTTCCCTCTCAGAGCACAACCCCAACCTGTGTACAGAAAAACGGGCACCCGCCCGGGCCAACAGCACTACCGCACACACACAGCCGCACACACACACACAGCTGCACACAGCCGCACACACACAGCCGCACACACACAGCCGCACACACATACAGCCAGACACACACACAGCCACACACACACAGCTGCACACACACAGCCGCACACATATACAGCCAGACACACAGACACACACACAGCCACACACAGACACACACAGCCGCACACACATACAGCCAGACACACACACAGCTGCACACACACAGCCGCACACACATACAGCCAGACACACAGACACACACACAGCCGCACACACATACAGCCAGACACACGCACAGCCGTGCATGCACCCAGCTGGACACAGGCGCACAGCTGGACTCACCCTCAGCCAGGAGCACACACGGAGCCAGGTGTGCGCACAGCCGGACACGCACAGCCGCACACTCACACTCACTGCCAAAACTGTGGTGAAACCAGGGGCTTTGCAGCCACTCACATGTGCAAATGCTGAAGGCAGGTGGGGATAGCTGGTTCCCTGGTTTCCAGCTTTTTGGGGTGCTGTTTGGGATAGCAAAGTCCCTGCATGAACATTCGTGTCTTGCATGGTGTGGCCACGTCAAGCTTGCCAACATCCCAGGGACCTGGAGCACCCCGAGGCTTCCAGGGGAGATATCTGGGTGCCCTGGGTGCTCCCTTTCCACTCACCCCATACCTGATGCCCGGGGCCCCAGCAGTTGCCAAAAGGGTCTCAGAGCTGTCCGGGGGAAAAAAAAAAAAAAAGAAAAAAAAAAAAGCCGGGAACCAATCCAAAATATTTAGTGTTAATTAATTCTTACCCGCGACGTAATCTGCCCTCAGACACAGAACATCCTAACATAGTCAAAGGCGCGGATCGGGCGCCCGCCCCCACGCACGGCCTGTTTGCAATTACCTTATTTTAGGGAGGAGACGTTGCGGCGGTTTTCCCTTCCCTTGAATGCAAATTGCTGTTTCCCACCTCCCCGGCCGGGAAGGTTTCCGGTGGGTGCTTGGCAGGGCTCCGGCGTTTGGGCCGTGGGTGGCGGAGGGAGCGGAGCCGCCCTGGCCCTGCACGGCTCCCTGCTCAAGCCCTGGCAGAGGGGGCTGGCTATGGGGCTTGGCTCCAACTGTGGGGCTGCAGCCCCCTTCCTCCGCAAAGCCGCCTGGAAAACCCAGCGGGAGCAGCAAAACGGTGCCTTTGGGCACCGCTGGCCCTGTGGTGGTGCCGGTGCTGGTGTCCCCCGCTATGGGACACCCCTGCGAGGTGCGATGGGGTCCCACTTATGCCGTTAGCCCCTGCAGGGTACAACGGGGCTCTAGGGAGTCGTTGCCCCCCTCGAGAGGTGACAAGCTCTAGGTCCCGGGTGTGCAGCGTGCCAGGCCCCACGGCAGCCCCTTCGAGGGCAGAGCACAGGTGCCTCCTTGCCCTGTGTCCCTCTTTTCTTCTTTTTGGCCGTTGTCCCTACAGCCCTGCCCCTGCTCAGGTGCCCTCTCCCGCTTTGGTGGCATGAGGGGACGATGGGCCGGGGGCAGCGGGACGGCGCAGCCCCACGTGGCTCCCTCCGCTGTGTGCCCTTTAAGAGGGAGCCGTCGGTGGGGCGCGGAGCTGCTTTCCATCCCTTCCTGCTCCTGCCCGGCTATTTTTATCCCTGCCTTTCCTTGGCAGCGGGCTGGGGGTGGCTGCGCCAGGGCTGGCCGCGCTCCCACCGCCAGGCCGGCCCGCGAGGGCTGCTCAGGACCGTGCGAGGTCTGCAGGAGCAACGGGCATCTCCGTGTCCCCCGATGGGCCCGGGATAGTGCCAAGAGGCTGCTGCCCCTCCGGGGCCACCCGGTGAATCCCCATCTCCCAAAGTCCCGGGATAGGGGGAAAGTGAAGCCCAAATTCAGCCCCAGCGGTGCCATATGCACAGGAGCTGCCCTGGTTTTGGGAGCCCCACTGCCTGCTGGATGGCAGAGCGGGAATGGGAGGCTCCGGAGAGGGGAGCGGGAAGGGCCGTGACTCAGCTGGGGGTGGCAGCAGGAGGAGGGGGCAGGCCGAGGTGTTTGTGTTTAGTTTCTAACGTTACCGTTTCCACAGCACCGGGGAACCAGCCCGGAGCCCTTGGGAACAGCGGCAGGGCCTGCGGAGCAGGCGCCTGGGACGGGAGAGCGGGACGGGCGAGGGCGCTGCGCTCGTAACGCCGCAACGGCTAAAAATACCGCAGCCCATTGTCACCCGCAACAAAGCGGCGGGCGGTATTTTTAGTGTTATCTCCAGTGCCACCGGCTGTGACGCCCTCCGGGGAAACACTCTGCCCGCCCCACCGGGGCGCTGCCCTCTGGAGAGACGGACAGAGACTGACCTCTCCCTGCCGGCGCCTTTCCCGGATCTGTGCCCTAGGAAAGCCCCGGCTGTCTCCATGCCTCAGTTTCCCTCCTATGGAAGCCATTCCAGGTAGCTCCAAGCTAGCCCAGGCGGCTGGAGCGGGATGCGAGGAGCTGGTCCGTGCTGTGGCAGGGAGATGCTGCCGGGTGCTGGGCCAGGCTTTGTGGGCTCTGTCAGGAACCAGCTTCACCCACGGCCCTGAAGCTCCAGCATAGCTCCAAATAGCACCATATTTGTGATTTTCCCACCAAAACAGGGAGGGAACTTTAACCTCCCTTTTCCTGCCAGAGCAGCTTGGCTTCTGTCCTGCCGTAGAGCAACTTGTTCTGCAACAGCACAGGAAGGGAGCACACGGCAGTGGGTTATCCAGCGCGGTTCTGGTGCCACACAGGAGGGGAGCAGCGACCCACGCTCACCCACTGGCCCCGTTGGGAGGGACGGATGGATCAGGACAGGGCTGGCCTGCGGACTCTGGGCTATTCCGGACTCCTTGCAGGGCAAGGTGGGCACAGCCACATGAGCGGTGACCCCAGGTTTCATGGCACAACCAGCCATGACACTGGCTGCTACCAACCCCTCTTCTACTGCCGCCCCATAAGCTGTCTTTATCCCTACCAATACTATGGACAGCATCTTGCTCTGCTCCAGGGAATTGTAACCTTTTGAGCCAAATTCTTCTCAGTGATGGCCAGTGACAGCACAAGGGGTAATAGGTACAAATTGAAGCACAGAAAGTTTTGCCTTCATATAAGGAAGAACTTCTTGACTGTGAGGGTGACAGAGCCCTGGAAGAGGCTGCCCAGGGAGGGTGTGGAGTCTCCTTCTCTGGATGCCACCCTGTGCTCTGGGTGTCCCTGCTGGAGCAGGGGGTTGGACTAGTTGATCCCTAGAGGCCCCTTTCAACCTCAACCGTTCTGGAATTCTGCGAACCTGCCCAAGGCCAAGCAGGAAGGACTGGTCACAAGTTGGGTGCTGCAGCCTGACCATGGGGCAGTGTCCACATGTCCCTTCTGTGCACCAGACAGACCACCCCGTTGGTTTGCCCAAGCGGTGGCTCCCATGGTCTTGTGTCACCCAGAGCTTGGGACACTCAGATGCCCTGTAAGAGGCAGAGCCTGTGGCAGAGCATCCTCTCCCTGCTGTGCAGATGGGCACTGGGACTCGACCCCATTACAAGAGGAAAGGAGGAGAGCCCTGCCCTTCGGGAGGCTGAGGGGACCCCTCTCTTTGGTGCTGGGCTGATGAAGGGAGCTGTGACAGGGACATCCTCCCCATGGCAGGGAGGCTGGGGGGGGGATTCTGCCCGCAGCACTTCTGCAAACAGGGAGTTCAGAGCCGGCAGAGGAAAGGGAAATGGTAAGAGAGAGCCATGGATATCTGCAGAGGGAGGTGGGTGCTGGAATGTGGAGACCAGAGATAGCACCCGTGGGAGAGAGGGCACAGGGGGTGGAAGACAGACCCGGTAGGAGCAAAGAATTGGGGTCGGGGTGGGGGATGAGACCCCATCCCCCACTGCAATGGGGGCTGGGGGGGCCGGTCCCA
>VZSG01001347.1:47144-67658 GCA_013398315.1 Nothoprocta pentlandii
CCCCCCGTGCTGGGGAGCAGAAGCGCGTGTGAGCCCCCCGGCACCCTGGGGACGAGGGCTGCTGGCCGCCTCTCTGCCCTGCGCCCACTGCCCTCCTTGGGAACCGCACGCGGAGGAACTCCAGGAGAGCGGACTGCAAGACACAGGCAACAACGCCCGCAGAGGACTTGTGCATTCCCCTGCGCTGATCTCAGCTGCGTGACCCGCTGCATCTCGCAAAAGATGATATTTCTAGTGCTGCTCTGCTAGCCAGAGGTTTGCACAGCCCAAAACGGGATGGGCAGCTCCTTCCTTGCTACCCAGGGGCCTCCTCACACCGTGAAGCCCCTTCCCTGGCTGGAGCCTGCAGGGTTAAATGGGTCTCACGCAACACGCAGTGGCTTCGTGCCAGACTACAGGTCCCGGCGTGCTCCGCTCCCCGCGTGCTGGGCACCGCGGCTCTTGCCAGCCCTCGTGCTGGCACAGGGGATGCAGCGAGCAGTTTTCTCCCTGGCCTAGCCCAGCCAGCCCATGGCGCTGGGAGGATGGATGGTACACGGTGAGGCAGAGGGGAGAGGCCACATTTCGGCTCTGCTGCCAGATGCAGGTTGATTGGGGCTCTTCCAGCATGTGGGAGGAGACACGAACACAGGCTGGACTGTGTTTGCCACACACTTTGTCCCTGTGGCTCCAAACACCACGTGTCCTCAGGACCCAGCAACAGGAAAAGGGGGGCACTGCCCCACGTCGGTCTGTGAAGCTCCACACTCCGTCCTACAGCGACAGGGACGAGCTTCAAACGAGGACGAGCATAGAGAATGCTCCCTTAGGACACTGCTGGAGCCATCCGTGCTTGGGGGATGGCCAGAGCTGTCCTCTCCGTGTTTGATGGTCCTACACACACTGTCCCCTCCTGACCTTCCCATCCCACATCTGCTCTGCTGGTGTCCCTGGGCAATTCCATGCCCTGGCACAGTGCCCGTGGTGAGCATGGACATGCCTCTGTCCCAGCCCAAGCTGCTCTCTGGGCCCTTGATCCGCACAGTTTGGCCGCAGGAGCCAGATGCTGTGGCCATGCGGCCGCAACCACCACATCTCTGACCCTCTTTCCCTCTTTTTTACCCGCTTTGCAAAGCCAGTGCTGGGCCCTGCTGTGGCGGCTGTTTTTCCAGCCTCCTCCTGCAGGGTGGGTGGCATCTGGGAGCCCTTGGGTGGGGGGAGGAGTGGAGCAGGGTGAGTCGGGAGTGGGAGATCAGGACGAGGGATAAAGCCAGGCCTATTTTTATACTGCAAAGTAATTACCAGAGCCTTCCAATCCTTAATCTGCTAAGAGCACCCCGGTGCGATTGGATCCCTCCCTGAGCCTGGCAACAATTCTCCTGTCACACGTCTCCTGCGTCAAAGCCCCGTCAACTCCCACACTTCTGCTCCCACTGGGATGCGTGTGCTGTCGAGCCACCGGCCCCTCCATCCCAGGAGCAGCCCAGGGAATGGGGATGGGGTCTGTTCTCCTCAATCAGGACTCTGCTTTGGGGCTGGAAGGACAGAAAATACCAACAGCAGGGAGGTGAGATGCAACCTGGCTTTTGTCCTGCACCAGTGATCTCCTCACCCAGCAGCCCGGGGCACCTTTGTCCATGCACTGGAGCCAGTGGATAGATTTGCATCCCAACTCAAGGAGCATACTAAATCAATCAAGTTTTCCCTTGCTGGGAGCTCCCAGGGGGATTCGGCCGAGGTTTCTAGGCCCCTGGGCACCTCGCAGTGCCCAGGGATCCTCTCCCGTGCGCCTGGCTCCATGCGCTCCCTGCGCACTGGGAGAGGCGAGAGCGACGCTGCCCACTGAGACCCCTGCTCGGAGGGAAGTGCAGGTGCCGGCGAGTCCCCACGTGGCTTTGCCAGGCCCCGTCCAGCCCCGGCGCTGGGACGAGGAGCCAGACGTGGAGGCAGAGCCGCGCGCGGGGCGGCCGCGGGGCCTCCCTCCCGGCCGCGCGCCGGGGCGGCGCCGCCGAGTCCCGCCTGGTGCCTTTCCTGGCCTCTCCCCACCCTGTCGCCGTGCCTGGCGTGGCTGGAGAACCTGTTCCATGGCTCCCGCCACGGAGCAGGAAATTACAGGCGGTGTTTGCGGGAGCGCCTTTCATGCCGGTGCTCCAGGACGGCTTTGCCTCTGGCACACGGCCCGCTCCGGGGCGGCGCGCGGGAGCCTGCCTGTGCAGGGATGGAGACTAGGACTCGGGAAGGGGAGCCCTTGGAGCTCGTAGTGCCTTGGGGGTTTATTTCGGAGTATCCCTCCCAAATGCTGCCGTTACATGGCAGGACCTGATGCCCAGGGCGCTGCTCTCCTTGCTAGGAGAGCAAGTCGCATGAGGGCACCCTGGACGCCAGGGCCAGTGTCCCTTCCCCCTGCCTGGCAGGGGACCACGTGCCGGCTGGGAAGCAACGCAGGCCCCGCCGGCTGCCGCCTTGCTGGAGCTGATGGCCATAAAAGGCCCTGAAACGGAGACACCCATGCTGGGACCTGCTCCTCATGCCCATAGGATCGTCCTGCATCCCTGGGTGACCCAGGGCTTGCAGGGAACTGGGAATGAGGGAGAACGGCCCTGGCAGTCCCTTGGGCTCTGAGAGCGGGGGGCCGTGACCACCATGTTTCCCTCCGTCTCCCTGCTCCCGCAGTGCAGACATTTAGGGATCATGCCGTGCGGCTCCCAGTCGCCCTGGGCCGCCGGGATCTGCATCCCTTCCCACGTGGCTCTCGGCGGGATAAAGCTGCCCTTTCCTTGGGGCACCTGAGCTGCGGGGCCGGGGGCGGCCCAGGGGCAGCCGGGCCCCCCAGGCGCCCTCGCCGGCCCCCGGGGCGCCTCTCCCCACACAATGGTCTCTCTTTGTTGGGCCTCTGCGCGCCCGGCCCCCTCCCCGCTGGTGACATTTTACCTCCTCCACATGCACACGGGCACTCAAAGGGCACAGATGCACTATGAAACCACAAAGCGCAGCCTTCCTCCCGGCCGCCAGCTCCCTCCTCCTGTCCTCTGCATCCCCATGGAGGCAGGGCCGGGAGGCACCTGCTGGACACCTCCCCCGGGACCATCCCGAGGGTGACCCGGCAGCCCTTGGTGCTCCCTCCACCTTGCTCCCTTTGGCACCCTGTTGGATATTCCCCCATCCCTGTTTTCGGCCCAAGGGTGCTTTGCGTGCCTGACTCCCACGGACGGGAGAGGAAGAGAGGCAACAACAGGACTATTTCCAGGTTGCTTGACCTTTCGGAGATGGGCTGGAGATGAAGTCGTGTGGGTGGTGCCCGCCTTTGCTTTGGAGACACCTCTGTTGTGAGGGCAGTGCCAGGCAGGGTGGCTGTGCCAGCTCTGCCATCGCCCCGGCCTCTGGGGTATGGCCCTTCTCTACAATTCCAGGTGGCCCCTGTCCCTTTAGGGCTGTCCCAGCGTGCAGCCATCCGAGCCGTGTGTCCTCCCTCCACCTCCCAGGCCTGCAGGGGGGTTCCCTGGAGAACGTGGGCAAAGAGCCGCGTTCCTCTCAATGGGTCGTTGCCTCCACAGGGGCCTTGGGAAAACAGCCTGTAAACATGTAGCCGGAGAGCGTGAGTCACAGCGGCGGAGAGGGAAATAAATGCATCAGGGGAATTCGCACAGTGTGTGTTGGGTCATGGAGATGAGCAGAGGCCAAGCGGCTGCCCTGCTCGGCCCCTTCTAGCAAGCGTGAGCAGCCTGGGCATGGGTGCTCTCCCGCAGAGCTGGTCACCCCACAAAGAGACTTGTTCCCCTGCTCGTATTGCACTCCGGTGAACGGCAAACCAAAGACCTTGCCCTCTTCCAGCACCAGGAGCATCCCCTAATTCCCAGTCCGTCTAGACCAAGGGGTTGGCAAGTCACCACGTTCCGCCCCAGAGGTGGCTGCATTTCAGCACACAGCATCGCACCCGTGTAACTTTGCAGATCACTTTGCGGCTGAAAGTCACCCTGCAGTTGTTATTTTTGGCTGGCTGTGGGGATGGAGGATCTGGCTGGCTCCCAGCTGCTGCAGCACACCCCGCTTGCAAGGCTGTCTTGCGTGGTGGGTAGCGCTTGGGTGAACAGCCTTCCTTTAAAATCCAGCCTCCTCGTTGCCAAATACCTGCCAGCTCTCTCGCCTGTATTTAAGGCAATAGTGCTATCTAGTGGCTAGCCCCACTTGGGATGCAAGTGATGCGAGGGATTAACTTCTGCAATGTCCTCTGGTGGCAATGGTCACCTCTTGCCTGCCTTTACCATCCCAGTTTGAGGACTGGTGTCCCAAGGGGAAGTTTATCCATGGTTCAAGTCCTCTAGGGTGCTAAATCTGCTTTTTCTCTACCTTCACGAAAGGCTTGAGAGACACCAAAGGTTCTGAGCCATGGGAGTCCTTGCCTGGCAGCACATGTTTTCTGGGATGAAGGATGTGCATGTTAGGTAGGATGAAGGATGCACGTGCTTGCTGGGATGAGGGATGCACATGTTAGGTGGGATGAAGGCGGCACGTTTGCTCAGATGAAGGGTGCACGCGTTAGGTGGGATGCAGGCAGCACGTTGGCTCGGCTGACGGGTGCACACATCGGGTGGGATGGAGGAAGCACATTTGCTGCAACCTCACGCCAGGTGCTTGCTGTGGTGCCAGCTGGCGCCTGCCGTGGCTCTGGTCTGCACCAGGAGGACACGGGTGTCCCTGCCCTGGCCGAGTGCCTTGGCAAGGAGGATATAGGTGGCATCTTGTCCCCCTACCCGAGACCCTCAGCGGGGTGGGATGTGAGGCACCTTACCTCACCAGAGCCCCTCTGGATGGCTGGAGTGAGGCCCTGCTGGGATGTCACCAAATTAGTCTAATTTATGCTGCCTTAACCCTTTCCAGGCTTGGAGCAGGCGGCGAGGGCTCCCCATGAGCACTGCTGGTGTTGTGGGGACAACTAAGGGTGCAGGGGACGCGGGGCCTGGCCGGGGGCTTGGGGGGACATCTGGGGACCCTGTCCTTGCCGGAGGTGTCCAGGGGCAGGGAGCAGCAGGCGGGCGCGGGGAGCTGCGCATGGAGCCCGTCTCGCAGCCTGCCCCGGGGTGGCTGTGGGAACCGGAGCTGGGCTTTTGATGTCACCCGGCGGTTGCTACGGCGACCGTCCCAGCTCCCCTGTCCCCGTGTGAGGTCACTATCGCCATGGCGACGGGGCCGGGCCCAGACGGGTGATGACGGGATGACGGCCGCCCTCCTCGCTCCTCCGCCACCCGCTCCAGCAGGTCCGTGGGCATGGTGCACTGCTGGCGCTGTGACCTCTGGATGGGCAGGGAGGGCTGCACCAGGACGGGACAACAAACCAGGTGTCACCACCGGGCAACCAGAGGAACCGGCACCCTCAGTTAGACCAAACATCAGTGTTTTGGAGATATCCAAGGTGTCTAAAGGGCGCCTGAGCTCTCAGACGGATGCCTGAGCTCTTGGATGGGTTCCAAGCTCTTGGATGGGTTCTGAGCTCTTGGATGGGTTCCAAAAGTCTGACTAAGCTCTCAGACAGTGCCCAAGGTCTCAGGTGGTCATCTAAGCTCTCAGCTGAGTGCCCAAGGTCTCAGGTGGGTGATATGTGTGCCCGAAGTCTCAAAGGAGTGTCTGAGGTGGCAGATAAGTGCTCAAGCTCATAGATGCCCCAGAAGCTCTCAGACAAGTGCCTAAGATCTCAGGCAGAGGTCCAAGGTGCAGATGTGTCCCTGAGCTCTCAGATGGGTGCTCAAGGTGTCAGATGGGTACCAAGCCCTGCAGAGTCTCATGGTGCTGGGAAGCAGTGGAGTATTGTGGGCAAGAGGCTGGCTCTGGCCTGTCTACCTGGAGTTCACTAGGGAGCATCCCAGGAGGAGCCACACTCCCAGATAGGGAGAGTGTGTTTGCATGGTGTGTGGCATGCAGGGGAGCTGCAGCTCGTGAGGGGCGCTCCGGAGCCCGGCCCCAACGGGAGCATGAAGGAAAACCCCAGAGCTGGGGGTGCTCTGCAGGGCCAGCCTTGCTCCCGGGCTGAGCGCGGCGCTTCCCTTCTGCCTTGTGTGGAAGGGGGAGTCCCTCTGAGCAGAAAGCCAAAACTTCTCATTAAAAAAAAGAAAAAAAAAGCAGATTATTTTGGCACGGTCTGAATTGTTATTTTTAGAAATCCTAATGGAAAAGCTGCCCTGTTTTGCAACATCCTCTAATTTCTGTGGAATTGCACTTCCTTGTGGAAAAAAAAAAAAAAAAAGCAACAGCGGAGGGCCTGGGCTGAGCTCCGTGGGGAGCATGGGAGGGGTGGTCCTGGGTGGGAGAGAGGGATGGGATCAGGGCAGGGGGAGCCTGCTGGGGTGGTGTCCAAGGTGGAGCAACTGGCCCTGGCATGTTGCCCTGGGCACACACTTGAGCTCAGGCTGCAGCCTAATTTCCACGGCTGCGCTGGTCACTGCTGGGAAGTTGCTGTTTTCACATTTCCCCTAGCCTGCATTCCTCCTGGCGGTGATTTGCTCCTGAGCCCTGACATGCGGATCACGGAAAGCGATCGGACTGCTCCTTCCTCGGCACCGAAATGTCAATCCCTGCTGCCTTTTTATGAGTGGCTTTGGGATCCCAGCCCAGCCTGCCTGTGGGGAGCATCACGGCTTCAGACCCTGCGGGGACTTTGCACCACCGCGGTGGAGGCAGCAGACACGTGTGCCCGTGAGCTTGTCTGCTCTCTGCCACCCTTTCCCTCTCTGCGACACCATCTCCAGCCTGTCCGGTGTCCCGGCTCATCCAGTGATCCCTCTGGCCACAAAGACATGGGGATTAGCAGCACCCTCCGGCAGAGTATTTAGCCAAAGCTACTTAGCGAGAGCTGCCCAAGGAGGGCAGGGGCCAGCTTCCTTGAATAGACAGAGACAGGGAAAGCCAGGATCTGTGGCTAAAATCTCCTAGGGTGCTGAGTGGGTTAGAGCTTAGAGTTGCACAGGGTTAATAGCTCGAAATCTCTTGTTTGAACCCTGGGTCCAGGTTAGGCCATACCAGGTGTCAGGCAATGACTTCCTTTCCTCCAGAGACACTTGCAAGCTCGTGGCTTCATTGCCACTCCTTCCCTGTTAGCAGATTGCCTTAGCTAAGTCAGCACTAGATAAAATAGTGGGCTTGGTGAGGTCCAATTCCTCCTGTACCCAGACCAGCAACTTCCCATCTGCCTTGGTGGCAGAGCCACCAAGTCTCCAATGCTCCATGCAAAGCTCCAGTCCTCTCCAAAGACTTGATCTCACGTGGGAGTTTCCTGAGGGGCAACCGGTATTGAACCTATGGCCCTGGTTTTGGTTTTGGGTTGGAGCCCATCTCTAGTTTACAGTCTGGGTCAGAGATACATGACAGGTCTCCATGCTCAGCCCATGGGACAACAGCTCTGCCAGTGGTTGTGGGAGCACAGGGAAATTAAAAGGAGCTATTTCCAACAGTAAAATAGCTGGGATTCCCTGAAGTGACAGAGCACACAGTGGAGAACATGTAGTTTCCAAAACCCTTTTGAGACCCTTGGGCCAAATCTCGGTTCTGCTCAGGCTGTGAGATGGGAGGGAGGGATGAGGAAAAGGCAGACCCTGCTCGCAGGGAGCTTACCATGGAGATGTGGTACAAGAGACAGCAGATGGGCGCAGGCAGACGGCGGAGCGCGAGGCTGCGTGGAGCCGTGTGCTGCGATGGGATCTCGGCTCGCTGCTGGCTAACCAGCTGCTGCGCTTACTGGGGCTGTGGGGATGCTGCGGGGCTGGGGAGCGGAACGCCAGGGTCACGCCGGTGTGGGGGCAGCTAGGGGTGAGGAGAAAGGGCTTGTCTGCTAAAACAGAGCTGGGAGGAGGGCTCTGCCTGGAGCTCTGCATCGTGGCCAGGCCGCGGGATGGAGCAGGGGGCAGAGACCCGTGCTGGGACCCCAGCACTGTGGCTGAAACACATGCACCTATCCCAGCTCCTTGTTCACCCTTCCCCAGCACGCTGCGGAGTGCAAACCAGAAGCCTGTTATTTCCGAGTGGGAAGCAGAGATCCCTGCCTCCCTGCTCGGGTTGAGCAGGGCCCGGGGGATGCGTAATCACAGCCTCTCGCTGCCTGCGGCTGCCCGAGCCTGCGGTTGTGCTCCCAGGCCCTGGCTGAGCCCTGCGGTCGCAGGAGCTGTGGGACAGGCTCAAGGGCTGGCCTGGCCTCTTCTCCTCGCCCCGACCCCCCAGCTCCACTGACCACAGCCCACAGCAATGCTCACAGCCCTTGCTGCCTCCGCAGAAACGCCGGCATTCGGGTTCCTGCTGCTCCAGGATGTGTGAGGTTTGACCTGCTTTTACAGGCGGGCAACTGAGGCACAAGGCAGACGTGCAGCCAAGCTCGTGCAAGCAGCTAGTGTCTGAAGATCCCAGGAGTCCAGGGTGCCACAACTGATGCTGATATTGATCCCAACTGATATTGTGGGACAGAACATAATGGTCAAAGCCTGTCCCAGGGCAACAAATCCTGGTCCCTGCCTAACAGCCCCTTTTGCCTTGCCAGGTGCTCCAGAATAAAGCAGCATCTGCCCCTTGGGTCCCAGCTGCCTTTCCTCTGCCTCATTCCCATCTCCTCTTGTTTTCAGATTAGTCGGATCTGTGGGTTTATCTGCACATCTGGGTGCTAGGGTGGCGCAGAGCGGGCACCGCTGACCTGGGCTCAGCCAGACTGGGACAGACCCAGTCCCTGGGCCCCAGCTGTGCAGGCTTGGGAGCCGGCTCCTTCCATGGCATCCGTGGCTGGTGGCACTGCTCTGGATCTGGTGCCATCGTGTGGACGCATGACACTTCCACAGCTCCTTGTCACTGTCCCTGCGCTTCGCAGCCTTCTCCAGCCAGAGGGATGGAGCTTTGTGTGCACTGCTTTCCCAGGCTGCCCTGGTCACTGAGGGCGTTTATGCCCCCTGCCATCAGGTCAGCATCTCCCAAACTCTGACCTCTGTCTGTTTTGTCCCCCGGAGCTACTGGTGCTGTGGCCCTCCTTCCCGCACCGTCACCACTGTTCCTGTACCACCATCAACTCAATCAACATCCTCATACATCCACCTGTCTATGAGCTCTGGTTTCTCTCTGCCGCACTGGACCTCCTTTCCAGAGGACATCTCCATGCTGGTGTGTCCCCAGGGTGCCACCATCACCAGCTGTGCCCACACTCTGCCATCCCTGCCCCTCGTGAGCCTCTCCAGCCACTATGGGGGCTATCATGGGGGTACCCAGACCTTTTCACAGAATCACAGAATATTCAAGGTTGGAAGGGACCTCTAGAGATCATCTAGTCCAACCTTCCCGCTCAAGCAGGGACACCTAGACTTTTGGATCATCCCTGCTTCCAGGCTGCCCTTCACACTGCCCTGCGCTCACGTCCACATCAAGCGGTATCTGCTGCTCCGTGGGGCGGTTTGTGGTCCTGCCCCGTGGCTTCAAGGCCGGGCCACCACATGAGAACTGGGGCTACTGGGCTCTAGGTGGCCCGTGGTGACCAGCGGCCGCGGGACACGCTGGAGCTCCCACGAGTTCCCACCAGAGGGAGCCCAAAGGCCACGGACGGAGAGGGCGGCGCGGCCGGGGCGCCCATCGCGGGGGTGTCGGGGCGTCAGTGCGGCCGCGGGGAGCCCCACGGGGACCGTGACCCTTCCATGCGCCAGGAATCCCTTCCAGCTGCCGGGAAAGGAAACCTGTGCGTCCATCCATCCATCCCGGAGCTGCCGGTCCCCCTGGGAGCGGGTTGTCCCTCTCCGCGGGCACTTCTGCAGCGCAGCTGGGTCTGCTGAAAGGCTTCCAGAAACAGCGACCACTGCAGGAAAGAACGTTTCATGGAGTCTTGGAGCAGATCCAGAACGGCCTCTTTGGATAACTGAGTTTCTCCAAGTCCAATTCACAGGCTGGGACCCACCACACAGCAGCTCTTCCGAGGCCAGGGCTGGAAAAAGCAGCAGCTCCGGTGCCTTCTCGTGGATGTAATTAGGCTACAGTAACGCAGACACAAAGACCCAGCAGAAAGGAAGGATTCACATGGTGCTGCTGGTTCTCCTGGAAAAGCAGCTCATGGCATCTCACCTAAAGATCTCTCCTGTTCACGCACCGCAATTCCCAGCTTTTGGATAGCATTGGATGTGTTCGTAAGGAAAAGGGAACAGGATGGAAATCTCCTGCCAGATGGAATGGGAGGTGGGTGGAGGGAAGTCGGAGAAGAAATATCACAGGCAAATACCACATGGTGCCATAGGAAAATCTCTCACATTTGCACAATTTGCTTGTTTATTTAAAGACTCATTAGTAGCAGCCACGTGGGATGAGGTTTGCAACAGTCCTGGGGGAATCAGGAACCTTGTCTTGAAGATGTGGCTAATCCACTGATGCGCTCCAGAAATCCTGGGTTGCCCACCCAAAAAGTGGTGCTTTTTGGCAGAGCCTCAGAGTGTCTGGCCTCCCATGACAAGGGAGGGAAAGGGAAAGCTGTGTCCTGCAGCATGACATGGCATGTGAGAGGCTTGAGCTGCATGTGGCACGTGGGCTGCCACCACATACCTGAGCAGGAGAGAGACCTTGGGCCAAGGATAGGGGAAAATTGGGATCTGGGCCAAATCCAGGCGATGCAGCCCCAGGCTGCTGCTCAGGGCGATGCCAGAGCAACCTGGCACAGCCAGAGGGAAGGAAAATCCGAGCCAACTTGAGTGTTTCATCCTGCCTTCCCGATGGAGAGGCTGGAAATGTCCAGCTGCCGGGGACTGGAGCACGGGAAGCAAGCAGATGCCAGGACACCTTGGGGACACCACTGAGGGCCCATAGGAGAGCTGCAGGGCCAGCACTGCTCCCTCCAGAAGAGAAGGAAGCTCCTTGAGGGTCTGATTTTGCCCTCCAGACCCTTTCCAATGATGCTGGAAGTGGCTGTACATGCCCCAAAGCTTGTGACGGGTCTCTCCTAAAAGCTGGTACATCCCACAGGCCAGATTTCTCAGTCTACCTCTCTGGGCACCTCAAGGAGGGAAAAGACAAGAAAACAGGAATTTCCTTAGAAATACATCAGTGGGCAGTGGAGTACAGAGGGACGCAGGAGAGTGGACTGAGGGGACCAGAAGAAATGTGTGTGCCAAGTACACCAATGCATGGATGTCTCCAACCCTCTGCTGCTGGTGCTGATGCTGAGCGGGGATAGGCTCATGGCTGGCAAGCAGAGGGTTAAGCTCAGCCCACCCTTAGCCCAGGTGCTGCCCTGCCTGGCCCAGCTGTGCTGGGTCTCAGGGCTATAAAGGGGCTAAGGGCCATTCTTGACTTTTCCTTCGCTGTCACTGGAGGGGTGTTCTGTTCTGGGCCTTCTAGAAAAAGAACTCCCATTTCTTCAGCCTTTAGGAAACTGAAATCCTGTTCTTGGTGCTCTGAGCTCTTCCAATCTGTTTGCACATTTCCTGAACCTATCCCAGCTCCCTATTGCGGCCCCAGGAAGCTGGAGCTGAGAAAAGCGATGTCCCTGCTGGGTTTCTACTACAGGACTCCTCTTCATCCAGCTCCAGATGAGATTTGCTGTTCTCTGGCTGTTGACTCATTCAGCTCAGCTCCTTGCTCCTTCTGCCATGCTGCTGCTTTGCTGCTGCTCCCTTTGGTACGTACATGGGTGAGAGAGCAGGTTGTACTGGTGTAGGGAGACTTTTGGCTCGGTTTCTCCAGGTAACAAAGCCTATGATTTCTGTGCTTGTCCTTCCAAATGTGTCTGTCCCTACTCTAGACTTGATCCAGCCTCTACAGGCATGGGGGCTGATCTGTCATGTGCTTTGGTGATGATGTTGCTGAGAACTAGTGTGCTCGAGACAGCTTTCCCAGCCTGCAAATGATGGTGGCCCCCCAGGGAGCTGCTTTTCAGTCAGCTGTGCTGTCACCTTGCAGCCTGTTCCCTGGTTTCTCTGTGTCAGAGTTTTCCTACCGTGAAGCTGTGCGGGGTTGACAGCTTTCTTGTGGCTGATGAGCCATCCTGTTGGAGGAGAAGCCTTCATGGCTTGATCTGCTGTACTTCTGGAAGACAGGATTTGGAGTGGGGAGAGGTGTTATCCTCAGCACTCACAGGTGGGATGCTTAATTATTCATTCTGGCTTCTTTGGGAGTACAGAAATCAGCCTGAGAGTCTGTCATATCTCTGATCCTCTCCATCTCTACGCTTAAATATGATGATTACCAGCAATCTTCACCCATCCCTGGGACTTCCTCTATCCCCCAGGCATCCTGAAGGCATCTGCTAATGACTGCGAGGTGGTTTGGCTTTTTTCCTGTGGTGCTCCTGGGCGAGTTTCATCAAACCCTGCTGACTTCCATTCACCCAATTTTTAACCTGTTAGAGTTAAAGCCCCTGCTGCTCATTTAAGTGCTTTACATATGTTACATCTAAGCTGGCGTGGCTTCAGCTGCCCACATGCTCTCATGCCCTCTCTCTTCTTTATTTTCTCAGGAAATCTTTGACTTTCTCCCAGAAGAGACAAGGGGCTTTAGCAGGAGCAGTTGTGTCTCCCAAGCTTTCTGTGCCCAAGGCCCTTGGGAGCCTTGCGGGCAGGTTTTCCCAGGGCTGGCAGCAGCCCAGTCCTGGCTCCCATGTGCCAGGAGGCTTTCTGAAGCGCTGCCACCTCTCCAGGAACAGATTGATGCTTTCACATCCCCCCTGTGTGCCTGCAAAGGAAAATTCCCTTCCCTGTTCCTCCTTAACCCCTCCTCTGCCATTCCGAGATGGCAGGTTTGCCATGGTTATTGTGTTTTACAGTAGCTGGAGGTCCTCTCCTGGTATCGTGTGCATGCAAACACAGGCAAAAAGGGGACGATGAGGGTTGCCTGTGCAGGGGCAGGGAAAGGGCTGTGGGATGCTGTGCTTTGGGGTAGGGAGCAGGAGGGTGATGGTACCTCCATTCAGTGCCACCTGGTAAATGGCCCTGGTAAATGCAGACCAGCAATCTGATCCATCCCAGTGATGAAATGGGAGCTTTTCTAGATGGTTTTAGCCCCACCGCTGCCTTCTGCATAGTATTTTCTCCCTGTATGGAGCATCTCTAGCTGATGCTGCCCAGACTTGGTGCTTGCTGCCCAGAGGGGTGAGCTGGGGGGATATTGCATGAAAGGCCTGGCAGCTTCCCGGGGAGCTCTCAAGCCCAGCTCTCCCCTGCAGGCACAACAGCACTTTAGGAGCAGCTGGATCAGCCGTCCTGTGCAGTCAGGTCCTCCCTGCCGCTGCTCTCCATTACTGCGACCCTGCCGGCTGCCTGCTCCCAAACTGAGGTGCCGTTTGCTGCATGGGCTCCGAGTTCAGCTCTGCCAGCTCTCCCAATTTGCTAGATTTCTTCTCAGTGGGCAGGAGTGTTTCAGACTGTTTGCCTCTCAGAGGTGTTACTGCTTTCCTGATCACATTTGATGGCACTGTGGTCTCTTTTTTTCCCTCCGCCTTCAGGCTCAGTCCATTTTCTTCTAGGCTGAAGTTGCCCTATGGGAGTCCCTGAGGAATTATGATGTCCTTTGAGTTTTGACTTGAGCTGAAATACAAAAAATCTACTGCATCTATAGAAAAAGTGCATCTATGCCTCTCCTCACCTTTTCTCTTTGTTTTCCCCAGTTATGTTTCTTTCTTGCATGCAGAGAAAGCCTGGAAAAGTTCAGCCCTGAGGTTTATCAGTGTGTGAAAAGTGAGGCTTGGAATAAAAACCTGCCCCATTACCTGCAGCTAACGGAGGAGCTCTTTGCTTCCAGAAGGTGCAGGAGATGTGTCATTATCAGGATACTTCAGACTTCACCTCTTTCGGGTTCAAGGAATCATCCTTTCTGTCCCTACCTTTATTTTCCCAGGAAGCAGGGCAGGATTCAGCATCTCCAGCAAACTGCTCCCAGGCACCTCGGGAATTTGTTATCGCACCAGAAAGTGGCAGGGAGAATGAGGTAGACAAGACTGCAATGCCATTAACGGGATGATTAAACTGTTGTCTGGGATTGTCATCCTCATGCCAAGCAAGGAGCTCGCTGCTTGTAGCAGCCCCTGTCCCCACCGTGGCCCTCAGCCCTGCTCGGGCCGTGATGCCCGGGCACGAGATGCTCATTAGCGAGCAGAACAGTGGACCCCTCCGTGTGCTTTTCTCCAGCTTGCAACTGCATTTGTTGCCACGTCCGTGTTTCTTTGGGATGCTGCTGTAGCAGGTCGTGTTTACGGCTGGTGAGTTTGATCTCAGCTCAGCGTGTGAGTCATTACGTGGAGGACGAGACCCAATCACGGCCGTGTGGTTTCCTCGCCCCGTGCTCTTTGCAAATGAGGTTTTCCAGTGCTCTAGCAGCTGTTTTTAACTTTCCCCTCCCAAAGCCTCTTCCCGATGCCATTTAAGCTTATGAATTGGG
This sequence comes from Nothoprocta pentlandii, assembly GCA_013398315.1. Classification (NCBI taxonomy): domain Eukaryota; kingdom Metazoa; phylum Chordata; class Aves; order Tinamiformes; family Tinamidae; genus Nothoprocta; species Nothoprocta pentlandii. The sequence continues at coordinate 61,491 of VZSG01001347.1, forward strand.
TGCCGGGAGGCAACACACAGGGAGAGATTGGATATTTACTGCGGGCCTCCCTGGGTAGGAGAGTGAGTATCACCTTCAATCAACTTGTGAATGCGAAGCAGCTCGGAAGCGATGGCCAGGGAAAGGGCTGGCTCCACGCAATCATTTACGGGTCTACTCTGATGAGTCATAAGGGAGGCAGTTTGGAAAGGATAGAGAATAAATAGACATATAAATAGATATATTCCCATAAAGTGGATCTTTGATGAAACACGGATGCAGGGCTCGTTTAAACAAGCTCCAGAGATGCTCTGGAGATGAGCCCGGGCTCATCGCTGGCTGGGCAGGGAACTTTGTGTGGGTTAAAGGTTTTCTGCAATGAGTGCTGTGTTGGCTGTGCCACCACGCAAAGGCAGGATGGGCTTTGCTGGGCTAAGGGATCATCCTCACCCATCAGGCGGGAGTCTGTGGAATGTGCTGCCGGCCTCGTCATAGCACTGACTTTAGGCCAGAACGCAGAATGAGGGATTTCCATCATGGAAAGTTGGATGCCTGGCCTCTATGAGCTCCAGCATCCAGCTTGGCACAAGGAGAAGGGGTCCAAAAGCCTCAATTTGAGGGAGCCAAAGCAGATCAAAGAAGTCAAAGGAAGCGAAGCCTTGGCCAGCATGAGCTCCATCCCTCTGCCTCGCACAGGGGGCCAGCACTAGGACAGGGCTGGGAGAAACGCGGCCAGGAGTCTCGGGTGCAGCTGCTTTGCTCGAGACGCCTGTGCTGACCCTGTGCATCGCAGCAGGCTGGTGCCAGACGGGAGCCGAGCGAGGCGGCGAGCAGAGACGAAGCCGGGAAAGCCGGGCGCTATTAGCACAGGCGACAGACAGCGCTGCGTGCCCGGGGAGATGACCCGGCGCTTCCTCCAGCCCTTGTGATTCAGCCTCAGTGCAGAACCAGTCTCCAGCCCGGAGCCAGCCGCTGCAAGCCCAATTTTCCCCTCCTTGGTTGCTGAAGGGGATGGCACGGCCGAGAAAGCACCCCCAGCCGTTCCAGCCTCACGGAGACCTCCGAAAAGTAAGAGCGCTCCTGCCAGGTGGAAAAGTGCTCTGCGTCTGTGCCGGCCCTGATTAGCGAAATTATGGTTGCCATGGAGGCCGGATACCTGCTCAGAGAGAGGCTGCCCCCCCCCGGCCCCGGCGCGGGCCGGGGAGAGATGCGCGGAGCTGCCGAGGCCAATTTTGCTGTTCCCTGGCTGCCTGATTGGATTCATCTTGCTGAACATCAAAATGATCTTTTTATTTTTCCATTTCTCCTCTCAGCCCTCTTCGGAAGGAAAGATGTTGCTTTTCCCCCCGTGAGCTGGGATTTAGGTGAAGTGGGAGCTCTGGCGAGGTTCCCCAGGCTGGGAAGGGGCTGCTGGATGGCTGCTGTGAGCAGTGATCCCCTCTGCACATCCACACCTGGAGCATCCCGGGGCAATGGCTGGGCTCCCTGTGCTGTGTGAGGATGCGGTTAGTTATCCTGGGAGGATGAAGGCAGCGTGTCTGTGCCCATTAGCAATGGGGAAGCTCCTGGCTGGCTCCTTTGCTGGGCATTTGAGCCCTGGCTCGGGAAGAAGTCCTTGGAGATCTAGAAAGAGCTGCTGCTCCTGTGAGAAGTGGAGATGTGCTGCCTACTGATGGCAGCTCTTGGAGATACCTGTCTCCTGTCTCATGTGTGCAGCAGGAGGGAAGCCCTGGAAAACACCCCGGAGGGGCAGCAGGGATTGGGGAAATGCTTCCGGGGAGCCCTGTGAGCCTGGTGCTGCCCATATCCTCTGGGACCGTCCCTGGGCAGGGACAAGCTCCATTGCAAAACTCCCCATACAAACTACACCCTGCTTTGGCTCTGCTCCTCCAGGAGGGAAGGAGGCTCCTTAGCACCTAAAGCAAAGTGCCAGAGGGAAAACTGAAGCAAAGGAGATTATATACACATATATAAATTTTCCTCAAGGGCAATGATTCAGTCAGCCCAAGTCATCTCAGCCACAGCTCTTTTTCATCCTTCTGGCTGTTGTCCAGTGATACACTAGAGCTGCTTTTTGGGAGCCAGATCTAAAATGCTCTGGCCATATAAACATGCCCCAGCAGTTCCCGTTAGGTCTGAAACTGCTGGGGTAGCTCTGTGCAGGCAGCCGTGCAGATCTGTGGGTCTGGGATGCTCCTGCTCTCCCCTCTTCTCTTGCTTCTCCGGGTAGAGGCAAAGGGGGAATTTTGGAGCGTTCCTGGGTCCTGGCTCCTCTGGGTGAGCAGCTCTGTGGGGCTCCTCTGTCCCAACACCTGCTGATGACACTGGAGCAAATAGAATATATTGTGGGAGCTGCTAAACAGTGGCTTTCCAGTTGTCGTGCCTGGACACAGACACTCCTGTACCTGATGTGCAACTCCTGCTGAATCCTTAACTTGGAGGAAAAAGAGAACTGACCAAACAAATGTCACAGGGCAAAAGTGAGCTAGAAAAGAGTTGGGAAAGGATTCAGAGGGGCAGAGGCTGCTGCACTGAATGCCCATGCTCTGTGCTGGGGTCCACCTCAACTCAAGAAGGGGCATAAGCCCCTGATTGTGCTCTGGGGAGACCCAGCCACGTCTCTGCAGCAAAGGTTTTGCCTGGCGGGGTTTGCTGTGGCAATAGCCTTGGACTGGCTGCTGGTCCCAGTGCTTCAGTGGGGATGAAGACGTGTCCACTTGAGGTGGTTCTATGATGCGGAGGACCAGAGGAGCCAGCCCTGCCTTGGTTTCCCTCTCTGGCACTGCAGTTCCAGCCTTCCAATGCTCAGGAGCGGCTGATGTTAATTAAACTGCAAAGCCCTGTGCAGACAGGGGAAGAAGTGGGAGGGGGCCAGGGTGCAGACAGGGCCATAAAAGGCTGTGTGGATCTGCCCTGCAATTTCCCTGAGTGATGCACCCTTGAAAAGAGATGGAAGAGGCTGTGGGTGGCTATTAGGGATGCAGCTTTCGTCTTCAAAGCCAATGTTTGTCCTTTGTTTTGGCATCTTAATTCTTCTGATGATGATGCTGCAGACAAAGCTGGCCTCAACAAGCACATCCAGGAATGAGGACGCTGGGAGGAATAACCTCCTGTTGTCCTGTGCTGTGCGGGGCCGGCTTGGGGGGATGGATGCACAAAAGCACAGGGAGAGGAGAACAGCGAGGAGATTCCCACCTTCCAGCTGGGGAGCAAGAAATAGATGCTGTGGGAGCAAAATGGGAGGCGATGTGCGGTTCCTGGGAAGTGATGTGCATTCCCTGGGCAGTTGCTAATCCTTCCTGAGAAAGACCTGATTGTAGGTAAGGTGGCAGCAGATGCTTTGTCTCCCGTTGTGGGGGGCTGTTGCAGCAGATCAAGGCAAAAGATGAAGGAAAAGGGGACGCGGTGTGAGCAGATCCTGTGGTTCTGGTTCCCTGGCAAAGCTGGGGCTCGGAGCTGGACTCCAGGTGAGCAGGAGAGGGGTTTGTCAGCACCAGCAGCAGGATCTGGTGGCCTGGGGAGAGGGAGAGTCCCACAGTTCAGCTGTGAGCCAAGCTCTGTCTGCACTTGCCATGTGTTTGCTGTGCTTGTCTAGAAAAGGAGACTGTGAGGAACCAGATGATTAAGAAAGTCATTTCAGCTAGAGCCCAGCAGCCTTTCCACTCAAACCCAGACAGGCTCTAAACAGTGCTGTCCCCACAGACGTCCCCTCGTTCACCCATCTCGGGGCTTTGTCCGCAGCAGGGACAAAGATGCCGGAGCAGAGTTCACTCAGCTCCCACGGGGCTGCCCTTCAGGGCGTGCAGCCCTGGCATGCAGTGAGTTTGCTGGGTTGCATCCTTTGGCAGACGAGTGCTCCGCGTTGCTTCACTGGCATGGACTGGTGCCCGTTCCTGCAGTGAAGCTGGCAGTGCCTGGCAGGACAAGAGGAAAAGGACAGGGAAGCACCTGGGGGCCGTGCCAGGAGTGCCCGGGTGCACGTGTGCTCCTCAGGGATGCCAGAAACCTGGAGGCACGTGAGGGATGGAGAGGAGAGGGAAAGCACAGGGCTGTGCAGCCGGGGCAGATCCCGCTGTCCAAGCACAGCAGTTTGCCTTGCAGGCTGCATCCAGAGCGGGTGCTTTCCTGCTTGGGATGTTGCTCTGCCTGCTCGGATTTGGGAGCGATTGCAGCCCCCGAGAAAGCACCTCGGGCTGTGTGTCACCAGCTGTGCTCGGACCAGCCCTGTCATTAAGGTGTCACCCAACGTGGAGGACTGATGATGGGGCTGGCAGGGATCCAGAGGGATTCCCTTGAGCAGAGGGGGATCCGCTGGCACCTCCTGCATCCCGAAGGCACTGCAGGACTCCGAGGGCCCCATGGACACTGCGTCCCCGGCCCAGGGATCTGGCAGCCGGAGATGCTCTCTGCAGAGTGATGGAAATCCCGTCCGGCCTCATGTTGTTGGCTCTGAAACATAAAAATCCATGTTTTGGTGCTGGGAAACCAGGGTGTTTCTGAGCACGGGAGGGTGAGAGGAGGTCCCTGTGTTCCTACTATCACAACACTGTGTCATAACTCCCTGTCCCCTGCCCTGCTGGAGGGGGAGGTTTCTTTACCTTTTGACTCCTGTGTGAGCATGTGGCACCTCTCTCGGATGTTATTTCCAGCTTGTTTTCTTTCCCTGTGTAATATGTTGCTTACACCCAATTACTCTCCTATTCTTTCAGCTTCAATAGCTCCTCTCCTCTGCTGAGGGAGATGATTTCCGAGGAAAAGCCATTTCTCAGGGCAGCGCTGGGCACTTCTGTGTTCGCTCTACTAATTCCCTGCCTCTTATCTGCTGGCAGATGCGCGGGCAGGACCGGCTTCAGGCCACCCTGCCTGCTCCTAAATTTCTTCAGGCTAAATCACAGTGCTCTGCCCTGACCTGGGCATGCTGCCATGTGGCCCTTAGAGGCTGGCACCAGTGTGTGGTGCCACTGATGGCAGAGATGGCTCTGGGGTCTCTGTGCAGCCTTCCTCCCCTGAGCATCATCACGGGGCTGGAGCAGAGCTGGGTGCTAAGGGCCCATCTGGAGAGCCATGGCCCACAGAGGCCAACCCAGGGTCTTTCAATCCTTTCAAGCTCTTTAGCTTATAGAAGAAAGGGAAAAAGCCTCCAGAGTTTTGAGGCATTGATCCCTATGGTGCATGCACCCCTCATGGGATGATACAAGTGCCACCTCTCATGGGATGATACAAGTGCCACCTCTGTCCCTGCTGCTGTCCCTTGGCTTTATTGCACTAGGCAGCAGTGAAGGGGGGTCCTATGTCCCTTCAAACGCGCTGGGACACGTGGTGGCTCTGTGCGGGGGCTCCTGCCCAGTGCCGGGCTGTGCCTGGTGGCATCAGGGCCACAGTGTTTGCACTGCCACACGTCACTCCCAGGCTGAGCCCGGACACAGTGTCCAGCAGGGCAAAACCCGTGGCTGCTCCCACCTTCACCCACTCAGCCCTGCCCTCCAAGCTGCCGCCAGTGGCCAGTGTCCCCACTTAACTGCTGCAGAAAGCTCAGGCAAATATTTACTCCTCCTAGAAAGGGCTCTGCTCGCTCTCTTGGCCGCAGGGCTGCAGCGGGGCCGGGCTCTGAAGGGTCGGGCACCTTCCAGGAGGGGTGCGAGGCATCACTGCGCCTCTCGCGGCATCCTCGCTGCCCCGGGCGCTTGTGTCGGAGCCTCCTGGGAAAGACAAGACTCCTTGCTGGCCCCTTGCTCCGCTGCTGACCTCAGCTTGGCCTCCTGCCACGGGTGAGTGAGCTCCGTGCCTCGGTTTCCCCGTGAGGCTGGAGGATGTGGGTGAGCGGTCCTGGTGTCCTGGTGGTCCTGGTCCGTAAGTGTCCTGGTATTGGGAGGGTGTGTTGGGGTGCAGAACCCTCAGAGCTGGATATCCCTGGATCCAGGCTGCAACCCGGGGCAGCAAGGTGAGCCCGGATGCAAGCTAGCTGCACAGGAGCCAAGCAGCCATGCCCACATCCACCACCCCTAAAGGATGCCCCTTCTGCAAGAGTCTTGTCCCATCCCGCCATGGTCTGCTTGAATTCAGATCCATCCTGCCCAAATCCACCAAGGACCAACACACTAGAAAAGGGCTGCTGGGCTGGCACAGCCTGTTGCTGCTGCGTCACCTGGACCAGGTGCCCATGACCCTCTGCATCCTGTATCCACACGG
>VZSG01001347.1:68528-84234 GCA_013398315.1 Nothoprocta pentlandii
TGTGAGTGTGGAGGTGCGGGGCGCTGGGCTCGCAGTGCCCTCTTGCGTCGCGCGGCGCCCAGCCTCCTCCCCCGGCCCCCTCGCAGCCACCCGTGTCTTTTCCCTTCAGCACCTCCCTGCCGCCCTCCCTCCCGCGCCCGGCGCGATGGAGCCGCTGCCTCCCCTCCGCTGTCTCCTCCCCGACTCCTAGAGGAGGCTGGGGAAGGCTGGAGGACCCCGGCCCTTGCGGAGCCAGGTGAGTCGCTGCCTTGCGAACCCCCCAGCCCGTCTTTGCTCCGAGAGGAAAGACCCAGGAGACCCCAGGGCGCAGGGCAGGAGCGGCGGGACGCGGGGAGGAGGGATGGGGCCGGCTGTGCGGCACGGGATGTGCTGGAGGACACGGCCGGGCATTGCCGGGAAGCAGCCGGGATGCGGGCTCGGAGTCACGAGCGGGAGCCCACCTGCTTCTCCAGCTTGAAGTTGGGCTGAAAGTGGTAAAACGCGGGTTCGGGGCAAGAGAAGCTGCGGCCGGAGCGGCTGTCGGGACGGCGCGGGGCTGATCGATGGGTTATTCACCACCGAGGCCACGTAAATGGCAAATCTCCGTGCTGCGAAGGCTGCTGATGGGGATGGAGGCGGCCGCGCTGCCCTCCCCCGGGACTCTCCACGAGTCAATGGAGTTTATTACTTTAATGTATTTCCTCTCCCTCCCTCTCCGAGGAGCAGCTTTTGGGCAGTGCCGCTCTGGAGCGAGGAGCCAGCATCCAGCAGAGGTAGGTCTCAGCACCACCTTTTCCTTGCCTGCTTCTCGAAGGGTGGGAGAAGAAAAAGCCCAAGGACCCCCTTGCTCACCTTGGAGCAGCTCCTCTCTCGGAGGGTGAAGGGGAGACAGTGGATGGGGCAGGCAGTTTCTCAGAGACCAGCTCCAAGGCAGGATTTATCCTGCTAAGGGTGCAGAGCCTCCCTTCCTCATTCCCTCCCATCCCGACCCCATCCAGCAGGGGAGCCCTGGAGTGTCAGGACTTCTCCCTTCACCCAGAGCCTCTCAACAAGTCCTTCCCGGGGAGAAAGATAATTTTCCTCACCGCTGTTTTACAGCCGCCCCATTGGCCCCTCCACGTGGCTGATGCAGTTGGAGCAGGGCTCGATCGTGCTGCACAGCTTGGAGCTTTGGGCTGTGTCCTGTCCTGCTTCAGAGCGGGGACATCCCCTCAAGGTCTCCCCCTGTGCAGGATGAGATAGCAGAGGTGGATGGAGGAGCTGCTAGGGCTGTTTGCAGGTACAAGACTGGCCTGGGAGCTTGGGAGCCTGGTGCAGATACTGGGGAGCCTCTGAGGGGCTCCCCTAAAAGAAGTGCTGGGTCTGGGGCAGGATGGGAGGCTCCTTGCCCTGGCTCTCTGCCCAGAAGGCAGTTGAGAGCACCCTGCATTAAAGGGGGAGAGGGGCAGAGGGCTCGGGTGCAGCAGAGGGGCTAGGAGAGCCCCCCATCACCCTGCCCCGTCTCTTTGCAGCCATGAATCCCTACAGCAACAGCTCCAACCCCGACTTCCCCCTGTCCCAGCAAGACTTCCCCACGGAGCCCGTCAGCCCAGATGTCTGCAACAGGACTCACCCGGGGGCCTTGCTAGACCCCAAGGACGCCAACCTGACCGAGGAGCAGTTGCGGCACAAGTACCTGGGGCCTCAGCGGTCCAGCTTCTTTGTCCCTGTCTGCGCCATCTACCTGCTGATCTTCGTGGTGGGGGCTGTGGGCAACACGCTCACCTGCATCGTCATCCTCCGGCACAGGTTCATGCGGACGCCCACCAACTACTACCTGTTCAGCCTGGCGGTGTCCGACCTGCTCGTCCTGCTGCTGGGGATGCCGCTGGAGCTCTACGACATGTGGAGCAACTACCCTTTCCTCCTGGGCGCCAGCGGCTGCTATTTCAAGACTCTGCTCTTTGAGGCTGTCTGCTTCGCCTCCATCCTCAACGTCACGGCCCTGAGCGTGGAGCGCTACATCGCTGTGGTTCATCCACTGAAGGCCAAATATGTAGTGACCAGGAACCATGCCAAGAGGGTCATCGTCACCATCTGGGTCATGTCGGTCATCTGCTCCATCCCCAACACCAGTCTCCATGGGCTGCAGCCTCTCTGCGTGCCGGGCCGGGGGCACGTGCCCGATTCGGAGATCTGCACCTTGGTGAAGCCACGCTTGATTTACAACCTCATCATCCAGATCACCACCATTCTCTTCTTCTTCCTGCCCATGGGGACTATCAGCATCCTGTACCTGCTCATCGGCCTGCAGCTCAAGAGGGAAAGGATGCTCCAGACCTTGGAAGCCAAGTCAGAGGGCAACAGCAGCTATCGCAACAGCCAGGGGCAGAAGAAAGTGAAGAGGAGGCAGGTCACAAAGATGCTGTGTGAGTCCCGGGCTGGGGATGGGAGAGCTAGTGGGTGTCTCCCAAAGCTGCCTTGGGAGGGTGATGAGGGGAAACTGAGGTGCAGCCAGTCCGGAGCTGCTGGGGATGGGCCAGCCGGGAGGGCATGTGGCTGGCTTGCAGGGTGGAGGAGTAAAGGCAAATGTGGTGGCTCCAGCCCAGCGACAGGGCTGGCTCATTACAATTCCCCCAGCTGCCAGATGTCTCCTTGTCCAGGAACGTGCTGGATGAGAGCCCGGGATCAAAGGGAGGGCGCAGGGTGGGTAGGAGGGATCCTACCCCCTCTCCTTGACCACACCAGAGCCCTGGCATGTGCCAGGGATGTGTTTGAGGCACATGGCCCAGCAAGGGGGCCAATTCCTACCCAGATGTGTCCTGCCGTGACCATCCCTGGGCATGATGCGGTGACCCGAGGCTGGGCAGGAGCATCTCTCCATCCCACCTCCCTGCTCCCTTGCTCCTCTCTCACTCCACGGTCTCTGGCAGCGTCTGGCCCCTTTCCCGGCAGTGGGAGCTGGCCGCCCGTGGGTATCCGCTCTTCCTCGGCACACTGACCTCCGCGTGCTCCCGGTCCCCGTGACGGCACAACGGTGGCACGTTGCCCAGACCGGCCTTTGGTGGGGCCAGGGCTGCTTCTCAGACGTGTCTCAGACAGGCATTAACCTCCCTCTGGCCTCTCTCGGTGCCAGGGCTGGGAGGTGGGTAAAGGAGAACCTTTCCTCCATGGGACATGGGATGGGTATGACAAGGACCCCAGGGCTGCACATGCACCCACATCCCTGTGCATCAGGAGAACTGAGTTAGAAAAGAAGCTGGAGCCCAAGAAGAGGGCTCAGATGGTTCTTGCTACCTGGACTGGCGCACCAGCGATCCCTCAGTGATCCTGGGCCAGGATGATGGTTACCTGGTCAGTGGCAAGTGGTTCTGGGGTTGGTTCCCAGTGTCTGGGCTAACATGGATCTCTGTTAGGCAGCTCCTTGCAGCATCCCAGGAATATCTGTATTCCCAGCACCCTCTTGTCTACCCACGAATCCCCACAAATCCCTTGGGCAATGAGCCAAGGTCCAGGTAAGCAGCTCCTTGCCTGAGAGCTGGCTGAAGCCCACAACCCCTCGCTGGGTCCCCGAGGAGGATGTAGGACCTGTGTTCGGGGCTGTGGGATCTGCCCTGGGGTAGAGCAGCCCCATAACGCCAGTCCCTTGGCTCCTCACAGTCGTGCTCGTGGTGGTGTTCGGGATCTGCTGGGCGCCCTTCCACACCGACCGCCTCGTCTGGAGCTTTGTCTCCGACTGGACCAGCCACATGCTCTTCATGTTCCAGTACGTCCACATCATCTCGGGCGTCTTCTTCTACCTGAGCTCGGCAGCCAACCCCATCCTCTACAACCTGATGTCCACGCGCTTCCGGGAGATGTTCAAGGAGGTGATGTGTCCCCCCGGCCACCGCGCGCTCGGCTCCCGCAAGTACTCGCCCAGCGTCACCCGCACCACCACGCGCAGCACCGAGTGCGAGCACATCCCCGGCGCCAACAGCCTGCCCCTCTCCGACGCCGAGGAGTACGAGATGGAGGAGGTGGAGCGGGCTGAGCATGGCACCCGTTAGATGCCCCTCTGATGAAGACTGGGAGGACGCAGAGAGACCAGGACCAGCTTTGCCCACCGGAATCTGCCCCGCATCGACACCGCTATGATTAGGCAGAGCCCTGAGAGGACAGGGACAAGTGGGAGCCGTGGAGATCCCATCTCTCCGTGCCATCCCGCTGGGATATGGCCATTGCTGCGCTGGTCTCCCTGGCACGGCGGTGCTGGCTCTGCCGTGCTGGCTGCATTGCACCCTCTGCTCTGGGCACTGCCAAGGGTGGGCAGCTCTCATGACACTGGGCGGCTGCCTCCCTCACCAGGGGTTTGCCAGCAATGTCCCCGAGCTACTCCAGCATCCCCTGCCCCAGCGGAATGAGCACAGGGTGTCCTGCACCCTGCGCTCTTTGGGGACATCACCCTGGATGGGCATCCAAAGGGGTGCTTGCACCCACACTGCTGCGCAGGGAAAGGTGCACACCTGGTGAAGATGGGGGGATAAAAAAAGAAAAAGAAAAAAAGATTTGGGGGTACTTTCTTCACTCAGTACCTTGCGAGGACCCTGGCACTGATGTGATTTTCTTGCCTGTGCTTTTGGCCCTGCTGCACAAGCAGATGTTGGCTATAAGGCAACCGCGGCTCCTGCCTCTCGGTCGGTGTCCAGCGGCAGGGCTGGCTCGTGCCTCGGTTCGCCCAGCTCGGCAGTGCCTCGGAGCCCCGCTGCGGCCCTTGCACCCCGCTGAACGGGAGAGCTGCAGGCGGGGACGCGCGGTGCGGCTGCCGCTGCGAGGTGCTGGCTCCCTCCTCAGCTCCGGTGTGCGCCCGCTCCTCAGCGCTCCAGAATTAAACATCAAAGTCCTTCCCGTGATCTGTGCTCTGATTGCGGCCCCGGGGATTCGGCTCTCCTCTCCATGCGGCGTTGAAGCTGGATGATCTTCTGAGGGATGTCAGGGCCCACGGGAAGGGGTGAGACGGGAAAGCGGGTGACGTCCCTGCTCCCATGCCCTGTGCCACACACTGAGCAGGAGCCCCCAGTGCTTTGTGCTGGCCCCTAGCCCCTGCACGGGGCAGGGCGGCTCATGTCCATACTCTGGCCGGTGCCTCCGGAACAATCCGATCAATCCCAGACTTGGGAAATGTCATGAAAATGCCACGGAGGGTGGGCTGGCTGGTGGCGCTCCCGCAGCTGGCAGAGCCCATCGATCTGCTGCCAGGGATCGATGCCGCTGCCTCCCCTGCCCTGCCGCAGCACCGGCTGCCCGGGCTCCGAAATGCCCCCCCGGGGCTGTGAGAGCCGCCTCAGCTGTCATCTCTGTGACTCTTCCCTTCCCAGCTGCCCCCGGCCAGCTTGGAGAGGCTTCCAGTGGCAGCTTGCATGTGTCAGAGGGGCTCTCGGGGGATCTTGAGCAGAAAAGGCAGAGAAAAGGCCAAGCACAGAGTCGGTGAGAGCTGATGCTCCTGTCACCCACCCGGAGCACAGCCCGCTCCCTCCTTGAGCTCCTCTTCCTCTCGGAGCAGCTCAGCCCCCAGCGCAGGGCCTGCCATGGGCAAAGCCTTCCCTTGCGGCCTCTTCGTGCCTTTCCCTCGCTCCCAGCCTCGCTCCCGAGGACACAAACGTGACGGAGCACGTCAGCACAGATCCGTTTCCTTGTCTCCCGGCCTCCGATCGCTCGCTGTCCCGGCGAGGGGCCGGAGCCCTGGCAGCAACGCGGGGCCGGGCTTTTCCTGTCCCTACATCCCCACCTCTTCCTCCTAGGGGCTGCCAAGGGCGAGGGTGGCTGATGCCTCCTTGATGGCTCTTATTGCCCCATTTCATTTCGCACAGGCACCATCCCGGCTGCAAACCTCGAGGGAATGGCTTTTTAATAGGCGATCGATAGTGGTTTATTATGCAGCAACAGCTGCCTGCGTAGGGCCGCATGGGCTGCAGCACCAAGACCAGCGGTAACGTCTGCCCACGGGCAGCAGGGATGCGTGAATGCAAGGGCAAGGCTGGAGAGGAGAGGATGTTGGCTCCTCTGAGCTCCAAAATCCCCCAGCTCCCTATCCAGACCTTGGCCATGGCATCCTGGGCATAGGCTGTGTGTGTAAAGGGTCCTAAGTGGTTCAGTGGTTTCAGTGACCTCTTCAAGGAGGTGGGACCCAGCAGACCTGTCTGCTGTAGGAAACAGGCAGAGTGGGCTGGGAGAAGGCAGGAGGCACCTACCTATTTATCCTGGGAAATAGAACCGAGTAATCCCTAGGCTTGGAAGCACCCCAAGCAGGTTATTTCTCCATGTCCTCTCCATGCAGGAGAGCAGGTCACCAAGGCAATGGGTTTGCAAAGGTCTCAGGACAGCAACTCCCTGGGCAGCACCGAGTGGACAAATGGCAACAGAGCCACATTTCCCTGCTGTGCTCCTCTCCCCACACTCAATCATGTTTTGGACACATCTTTGAGGACTGCGGAGTATTTTGCACTTAGCTGTCTCCCTTATCCTCAGACATTCCTAAAAGAGTGATAGGAGCCTCTGTTTTTCTCTCTCCTTGACAAGTCTCCCTGGGCAGGCAGCATCCCGGCCCCGCGTTCCTGCAGCAAATGTGGAGCTATTCCCTCCCGGAGGACACCAGCAGCCTTGGCCGTGCGGGACAGCAGAGATCACAGGGCTGCCTATCAGCCGCCCCAGGGCTCCGGGGAGCTGCCGGCCGGCACCGACAGCATCTCCTGCACCCGGGCATCCCTCCATCCTGCTGCCAAAACCCAGGGGCCTCCAGGGAGGGACAGACCTCAAGGGAAAGAAAACAAGGCCCTGAGTCCTGTAGATTGCAGAGAAGAGCTGGCGAGAGGCTGCTGGGCAGGTCCGGAGCCGAACCAGCTGTCCCAGGCCCCGAGATGCCTCCAGGGCTGCATGTTGGCCACACGGATGCTTACGGACCTCCCAAGGAAAGGGAAAAGCTGCAGCAATATTATCTGTTCAATTATCAATCAATCAAACCAACAAAAAGTGTCAAAGTTTGGGGCTCCTGGTTGCCTCATTGCCTTCTCCTCCCACAGCTTCCTGATGATGCAGGTCATGGGGAGAAAAAACGCTTGCCCGGGACTGGCATTTGCAGCATGGTGGGGATGCAGGGTCCCGTGCACGGGGCAGGGACCACGTCCTGTCATTGCCCCGGCCGCCTGGGAGCAAGCTGGGAAAGGAGCCGAACGCCCGGAGCGCAGAGCAGAGGAGATCCCGGCCTGTAAATCCATCCGAGGCCGCGCCATAAATCAGCGCTCGCCCGGCGGGGCGGCCTCCCTGGCCTCGCCGCGGCCGCCAGGCGTTTCCAGGCACCCAAATCTTGCCCCCACACCACGGGACTCGCCGTCAGTGCCACCCCCAGCCCATCCCTGGTCCCCACCAGCCCATCCGTGCGTGTCCAGCTCCCCGTCCCGTCTCCCGAGCCTCCTCCGCCTCCCTCCGAGCAGCTCAGGACGCTGCCTTCCCTCCCGCCCTGCCAAACGCTGCGAATGATACAGTATCTACAGAGCTTCCAATAAAAAGATTTATCACCTTAGCGTTGGGATTAAAAAGCAATCCATCTGCGAGGCCGTCCCAGCCTTGTAAGGCGTTTTTTTTTTGCTGGGGTTGTTTGCCACAGGCATCTTCTTTCGTTTTTTTCCCCTCCGTGGAGCCAAACTGAGTTTCCCTGTGGTTGCCTCGTGTACTCGGGGCAGTGATAGATGGCTCCGGAGGAGGCCGGCAGCATCTCTACCGCCCCTCCTCAAAGGCCACCGAAAAGGCTCTGTTTTTGCTTCCTTTGCACAGCCCCAGCAGGTACGGGCAGTTCAGGGTGTCCAGGCTGCTGCTTTGCCCTCCGGAGCCGAAACTTTGTGCCTTTGCAGGCAATTGCATTTGTTTGGGCATGGGGGCAACGTGCTTGATTCCAGACTTGCACTAAGGTTTTGGCTGTGCTGTTTTTTTAGCCACATTGCAACCATTCCTCCCACTCCAGGACATCAGCAGAGGCAAAAAAATATCCCCTAGTGCTTCTGGGTTCCGCTGGCGAGTGGCACCTGGGCAGGCAGGAGGAGAAACAGGCAGGTACAAGAAATATAATCAGGATTTGATGCTGGGACACCCATGAACTCAATATTTTGAGTCCTGTTGGGTGCCCTAGGAAGCTCGAGCCCGCCAGGTCTTTTCCAGCCTGGTTCTTGGGGTCCTGTGAGCGAGCCCGGGGGTTTGCAGGTGACCAGGACCCTTATCCCAGCGATGGGTGTTGTGAACCATGGGAAGAGGGGTGAGCGCTGCCCAGGCAGGGGCTGTCACCATCCGCATGGCAGGGACACGCAGCGACGGTCCCGGGGGACAAGCGGCTGGCAAAGCCACCGGACACCACAGAAATGACCTGTTAAAACACCCAACTGTGACAGGTTAAAAGCAACAGGCTCTCTGGTTACCTCGTGTCTTTTGCAACCGTGACATGAGAACACAAGTTTGGTTAATGAAGATGACAGCGGAGGCACTAGTGGAGCTGCATGGCACTTCCTTCGGTCCCCGGGGACACTTTGATTAAGCAATGGCAGAGACACTTAATTAATCACAGCACGATTAAGTGCTGGCAGGGTGGTTGAGCACCGTGATGAGCAGGGCTCCTTCTCCACCAGCTGTGGGTGCTGGTGGAACCCAGGGCGGCCGGCTCGGCCCCTCTGCCCCCAAAACGTGCAGGACACAGAATCACCCCTAAGAGGGTCCCTGTGCGGGACGCGGGTGCCAGCAGCCGCTCCGGGGGTGGCCAGGAGGGACAGGGTGTCTGCAAAGCGCTGCCCCACAGCGCGGGCTGGGGGCAGAAGCCCTAAACGGGGCGGAGGGGGCAGTGCCAAGCACCGTCCCTAGCAAACACAAACGCACAAGGTTTCATTTCGCAGTACCTGGGCTAATGCCCCCCAAAACGAGCTCCAAATGAAAACAGATCAAAACCGGAGGCTTGGAAACCACGCTCAGGGCTAGACCCCAGCTGTCCCTGTTGTAACGTTATTACAGTGGCAGACTTTAATTACCGGGGTTTTATTGTTCTTTGTGTTTATCACAGCAGCCGGGGAGAGTTTGTGTTCTCAGCTTTGAACTATTTAATGCTCTGCATTGGCAAAAGCTGCTGGAAAATCATCTGGAGGCCGAGCAGATCTCTTTGGTTATCTTTGCTAAGCAGGTAGCCACCATCTGACATGCACATGATGCTGAGACCAAGGCCGAGCCACCCCTGCAGCTCCCATTGCTGCAGTCCCTGGGGACAAAACCCTCCTCTCCCGCTCCCACCCCAGGCAAGTCAAGCCCTGCACCACTCAGGTTGCTTTAATTTGTTTTGATTTCTCATGCCCAGTGCAGACATCTGGGTCTAATTCACCATCGCAGTCACCAGCAAGAAATCAAGTTAATGACATGGGCACGGCTGAAATTTAGGAGACTAATCAAGGCCTCCCAGCATATTGATAAGTGATAGGGGAGGGCCCTCTGGGTGATTTCCTTGGGGTTTATGATAGCAGAAGGATTTGTACAATTCTGGAGCCTTGCAGCTGAGCTGTCCCCATCCAGGTCTGCTCCCAGGGAAACTGAGGCCCCACAGTGCTACAGGTACTAAGGAAGCAGGTAAGGGGTCTGAACTCAGCCCCCCACATCCTTCCTGCAGATGGGAGTGGAAGCTGGGTGTCCTGCGGCTCTTTCCTTCATGATCCCTTTAGTAATCCCGGCCTCGGGCTGCCTCTTCCATGGAGCCATCTCTTGCTGGCACTGCAGTCCTTGCATTACTCTTCCACCCCTGTGTGTTTGAGTCCCCTGGGCCTCCTTGTTTAAGAGTGATTTGTTCTTCCTGGTGCTTTCAGCTGATTTTTGCTCTGCTCGGAGGAAGATCCGTGTCTCCCTCCAGCTCTTCAATCATCTAGGCTGGTCCAGAACCCAGCTCCTGCTCTCTCCAAGGAGGCTGCTTTAAACAACCAGCTTGCACAGATGGAAAAGCAAATGCTTCAAGCTGGCGGAGCTGAGTTTGGTTCCTATTTTTCCAAGATGGTCCCGGCTTGCAGGCGGCAGCCCATCTGGCAGAGCGGGAGGCACGAGGGCAGAAGGACCTGGGAGAGGCACCAGGAGCGGGGGTGTCCCCGGAGGGGCTGCTTGGCTTGGAGCAAGCGCTCTTCCAATGCCCTGTCCAAACGGGAGCGCGTGTGAGTGTGGGTATTTCTCACTGAGAACATGCCTGCCATGTGTGCTTGGTGGAGGAGTTAAATATATGGGAGGAACGGAAGAGACAAAACATAGTGAATGTTAATAACGTGGCTGCAAATCATCCACTCGCGTTCCTTTGGGATGGCTCAGTGCAGAAATCAAACTATTCTGAGGCCCTTTTCCCTGGGAGGAGGACTTGTGCCTTCTTAGCTGATCCTTCCTGTGTGGAGGTAACCAGGAGATGTGGTGGAGTGTAAATTCGGTCCAGAACCTGCTGTTTCTCCAGGAAATTGCTGCTCTTTAGAGCTCAGGCTTGTGTGACGTGTCAGTCAGGAGTGTCTGCCTGCTCCCTTGCTGGGATCCCCAGCCACGGTGAGGACGCTGCTTCTCGTGCAGCTCAAGCTCCTTCTCCAGGTCCAACACAAGGGCTCCTGGAGCTGCTCCTGCCCGAGGGCTGCTCCTCATCGCTCCTTTGCTGCGGATGGAGCACCCACGTGGCCCCTGGCCCTGCTTCCACCTCCTGCTGCAGCACATTCAGTCCCATCAGCGAGTCCAGACCTGACCCTGCAGCAGCATTGGGCTCCTGGTGACTCATCCCTCTCCAAATGCTGGTGCACAGTGAGCTCTGCTGCTCCATGGTGCACCTGGGGCATGGGAATGGTATGGCCACTTCCCAGCCTGGAGCATGGCAGCAGAGTGGGGGACACCCAGCTGGAGCAGCACGGCATCCTTGCCTGCAAAGCCTCGTCGGGAAAGGCTCTTGTCTCTTAAGAGCTTCAAAAAACCTTAAGGAGGGCTTTTAAGCTATTTATTCTATTTTTTAGCAAGATTCCCAGTGAAGGTGCCGATCTCAGTTAATCTGGGGCCGAGCTCCTGCCTGCTGAACGTGCAGAGGGGAAAGTGAAATCCTGGGTGAAAGCCGAGGCTGCCAGGGAGAAGGGAGAGGGCAGGGACAGCCTGAGGTGAGGGCAGGGAGCAGAGGCAGGAGCCAAACCCAGGCCGCAGGCATTGGAAATGAGTCAGGGAGGCGTCAAGGCTGGGGAAAAAAAAAGATGGAACAATTTTTCTGAGCACCTTTCTTTTTGCAGAAACGCTGGACACTGGTGTGGGCTCAAAGAGGAGGATGTGGTGGCAGAGGCCACCTCAGCACGAGGCAGGGAACTGTCCCCCTCCTCAGGACCTGTCCCTGCACAGGGACATCACCGCAGAGACAGCTGGAGGCAGGAGCAGCCTCCAAGTATCTTCCCAAAGAACTGCGGGCACCTTCTCCTGCCTCCCAGGGAGTGCACAGGAAGCCTCGTTCCCTTATACTTCTTTCTAACTTTTCTTTTCATTTTTTAAAGATGCTGTAAGGAAATACATTTTATATGTCACGATTTTCAGCCATGAATCCAGTCTTTGGGAAACATATCACTTCATGAAGCTAAATCAGGCAATAAACAGAGTTAGAAGGTTACTTATCCAGCTCAGAAAAAACGGATTTATTTATTTACTTTCCGAGTGTTGGTGCAACTAGGGAGCTTGTGACTCTGCTCCCCCGGTAAGACCAAGCGGCACCTAGGTGTAAATGATATTAATGAGCCCTTTATTGGACAGATATGGCACGGATGGAGACAGCATCTTGGAGGCTTCTGGGGTGTCGTGTCGCTCTGGTGCCTGATAATGAAATGATTGCTTGCCTGAGATCTGTACCCCATCCTAAACACCCTAATTCCCATCCAAACACTTCTCCTTGCAAGCCCTCGTTCCAGGCAGCTGTGCTGATCCTACGGAGCAGCTCGTGCCCCTTCCTTGACGTGTTGTAAGTGATTATTAGTGCATTAGTGTTGGGCTGCTCAACCGTAATGTCTTTATAGTCGATAGCATTAAGCATTTAATTACCCAGCAGGGTGAATCGATGTGGTGTCTTTGTTTGCTCTGCAATTAAAAACGAGCAGGAGGGATGTGGGGTTATTTTCAGTCCCTGTTAAACTTCTCCTGTCACTTGGGTCTCCTGGAGATGAGCTGATAGTTGGTGAGGGATGGGAGGGAAAGGGCTTTTCCCAAGGAAATCCTCCATCTCAGGATACGGGAGTGGTGGTAATGCCCTTATGTGGCTTAATGGGAATCACCAGGGTGGTCAGGACCTGGCTTCAAGCCTGGTAACACTCATGTTTGGGGTCTTTTTTAATAGCTGCTGGAAACAAGGGGGAAGAAAAAGTTTGAGAGTGAAGCTTTTAATCACACATCACTGGGGGAATTTCCACATTGAGATGGGTAACGATGAGGAAACTGCCCAGAACGGCTGGCACCGGGGTGCTCGGAGCAGCTCTGGGTCCAGCTGCTCCCGCCTGGGGACTTTCTGGGCAAGCCCTGAAGTCCTCAGGACTGCCCAGCCCCGTGCTCTATGTTGCCTGGAAAACACTTGGAAAGCTGCTTGGGAAAAGGGGTTCAGCCCCCAGGTTTCTGCAAACCTCATGCACACCTCACAGACGAGGCTTTTGGGGCGATTTTTACTTAGTGCGGCTGGGCAGCTTCCAGGAAAAAGGGAAGAGCTTTTCCCCCTGAGATAAGGAAGCTGTCCCAACCCTAGGCTGTTATCCAGGCTGGATTGGCCCTGCTGCCAAAGCAGTTTGCTGCCCGGGACCTGCCAGCCTCCCGCAGTGGGGAAATGCCGGAGAGTCCAGCTGGCGAGGCCAGTGCCCATCAAACCGGGAAGACGCCCGTGTGTACGTGTGGCTGCACGTGCCCCGTAAAACGGGCAGTGAAGGGAGACTCCTGCCTTTCCGACCTGGGACTCAACCTTGAGTCTTTACTCTGAGAAGGAAATATGTGTATTATACGTATGTCTATGTCCTCCTCTGAGCCCAACTCGCTCTGGCCTGTCCCAAGCGCAGTGTCTGCCGGCTGCTGGCGCCGTGCCTGGGAGCTGGTGTGGAAGCGGGAGCAGCTGGATCCGAGTGCATGAACGGGGGAGCTTCCAGCAGGTAAATGTGAGTCACCGGGGCAGAGCCACGGGGCGCTGCTCTGCCGGCCTTTGCCCAAGGGTGCCCAAGGGTGGCTTTGCTGACAGTCAAACAGTTCACAGAGCTTTTATTCCAAAGTGGCCTCCCCATCACAAAATCTTCAGCATCCAGCTTGGAGAGCAGCCGTGGGGTTTTGCGGTTGATGCAAGTGCTTTGGAGCTGCTCCCCTGGGCCGGGAGGTGTGTGTGGGATGGGGTGGGATGTGGCCATGGGCTTTTCTAGGCAAGCCAGGCTTGAGTTTGGGGTTTTGTGCAGTTCATCCTTTGCAGGGAGCTGCTGCAAGTGACATGGGAGCTGAATTTCTCAACATGAGGTGCTCTCAAGATGCAAACCCACCTGGAGACCCATTTTTCTGGTTCCTGCTCCCTGCAGCCCCAGGCTGGAGGCTGAAAGTGATGTCTGGAAACGCTGGGCTGGGATCAGTGCACTGAGCAGCTGCTGCAACCCTTCCACAGGTTCATTTCCCCCTGGATTATAAAAGCATTTGCATGTGCCATCACCTTCCCTGCTTCCAGCTCATGGTTCTTCTGTCCTATGGAAGAGGAAGCCCCCAAGCTGCCCTCCCTCCATCGCAATTATCCCATAGCCATGGGATATATCCTGTGAGCTGTGGGCAGGGGATGCTCAGGGGAGGACTTAGACTATAATGGGCAGTCCTGGGGGAACTGACCCTTGCAGAAACAGCAAAACCCTTTTTCTCAGCAGGGCGCTGGGGGGACTGTGTGAAGGGATCATGGGGAGAGTCCTGGGGAAATGTGTAAGAAATTCCTGAGGGAGCCCTCATTCCACCATGAGGAGAGCCAGGGGGTGGCACTGGAGCGACTGCACGGGCCTTGCTGAGGGCCATCCCAACCCTGGTCCCCTCTTGTCCCCTCTTGCCCTGCCCTGGTCAGGGCCTGGCCATGTCCCTGCTCCAGTCCCTCCAGCCACCAGGGCGGGATTGAGGAGATGCTGTTTCCTGCTGTTATCCCCCAGGAACCGAGTGGGCAGACATGGCCTTTTGTCACCATCTAGTGGAAATGCCCAGCTGCAGACAGGCATGGGTGGATGGGGACATTTGGGGACACTGCCCCAGCAGGGTCCCTATAGGGTGTCCTGGCTGGGTGCCCACCTTGCCCTGCGCAGGGTTAACCTAATGCATGCCAGCACCCATCCCTTCCCAGTATCCCTATTTGCACCCACTTGCTCAGCCCATCAGGACACCCCTTTTTTGGCTGTTTTCTGTTTCTCTGGGGGGTCTGGCTTGGGGGTCACTAGGCTGGGGTCACCAGGTAGCTCAGGGCTGCAGGACTGGCTCCGGGGTGCTGTGTCTGCCCTGCTTGTGGCCCTGGGCACCCACAGCCATGTGCAGTGTCCTGCTGCTCCCACGGACAATCCCACTGTGCTGTATTCCAGCTATCCCAAGAAAACCCTCCTGTGCCTTTCCTGGGTTCACTTTGAGGCTCTGGCTGCCCAAACTGACCAACCGCTGCCTTTTCCATGAGGAATCAGCCCTTCTGCAGGGGGGAGCTGGGGCCAGCGCTGGCTCTAGCAGTGCTGCTGGGAGGGCAGTGATAAGCAAGGATCCCGTTGCAGCACGGGTACATGCAACAAGGGGCAAGCAATCGGCTCCTGCTTAGCATAGTAAATGCTCCGTGTGAGCCCGTGGCTCCTGGGGTGGCACCAAGCCCTGGGTTTGTGTTACCAGCTCCTGCAGTGTGTGGTGGGACACGCTGCAGCCAGCAGGGCTGGAGGCTGTCCCTGTGCAGGGCCTTTCCCTTGGCACTGGCTCTACCTCTCTGGGAACCCCCTCTCTGTCCAGCCTATGAGTCAATAGGGTGGCTGAGGGGCGGATAAACTGTCCTCCCTCGCTTGCAGGTGGCCCTGAGCACCCCTGGGGCATCCCCTCCCAGCCACATCCACCTGCAGCCTGTTTTTGTTGTTGGTTTTTGTTTGTTCTATCTTGGAGCTCACCAGGCTCTTTTGTTCTCCACATCAGGGGCTCCTCAAGCAGGTGCTGGTGAGGGTGAAACGGCTGGCACAGTGGGAGGCAGGAGAGCCCAGGGCAGCTGTAAAGGAGAGCAGGGGGGTGCTCAGCACTCGGGTACTCACGGGAGGGAAGGCCATGACGGGCAGGATGCCAAGCAGCATGACCAGGACCCTGCCAGGTAAGCGGGGGCACAGCACATAGCCCTGGGGGCACCCCCACAAAGCCCATAGCCACTGGGGTACAATTCCATGGAAATAGGGCGGCTCTTTCCCCTTTCACCAGTCATTAAGGACACACAACTCCTACAGCGCAGGGCTTTCCCTCCCTGCCATGAGCCAGCGGTGCTGCTCTGGGTGGCCGCGCTGTCCTGCCTTCCCCGGGGCGCTGCAGGTCACCGGTTGGGTCAAGTGCAGCCCTGGTATCTGCAAACCTGCAAGCTCCCCGCCTTGCTGAACTCGAGAGACTTTCCAGTTTAGCAGCTGACGCTAAGAGCCTCACACGCACTGAGAACCAAGCAGGTCAGTATGGGAAGAGAGAAAGAAAAGGGGTGCAAGGGGAGAAGTGGGCAGAGCAA
>VZSG01001349.1:0-26357 GCA_013398315.1 Nothoprocta pentlandii
TGCCAGGGCCCAGCTCCAGCCCCCGTGCCCACAGCTGCCCCACACGTGGGTGCCTCTCCGGGTGCCTCTCCGGGTGCTGCATGCTGCATGCTGCATGCTGCATGCTGCATGAGCAGCAGCGCGGAGCCCGGCACGGCCTGTGCAGGGGCGCCCTGCGGCACCGGGCGCGCGGCGGAGCAGGGGTCCCACGGCCCTGGACACGGGCGCCGTGCTCGGCCCGGGCACCACGGCGAGGCTGCAGCACCAGGTGGCAGCATCGGCCCGGGCACGGGCGCCACGCTGCCCTCCGCGCCCGCACGGTGCGGGTCGCAGGGTCTGCACGGGCGCCCTGCAGCGGGGTGCACGTGGGACCCCCGCCCTGGGGACACAGCCGAGCCCCGGCTGCCCCGTGTGGGACAGGGGCTGCCCGGGGCCCCGCGGGATCCTGGCCACACGTCTCGCTGCGCGTCTGGGCTCCCTGGTGTCCTGCCCCCAGCTCCCCTTTCTGGCAACAAGTGCCCCAATTTCCTCCCCAGCCCCGGGCATCTTTCAGTGAGCGCTGCAGGACATGCAGGGACATGAGCCGGGTCCCTCGTGTGCCGCTTTCTGACTGGCCGTGCACGGTGTGTCCAGGGATGCGGGACAGCGGGACAGCTTCTCCCGGGACACAGGAGACAGCCTGTCCCGGCATGTGGGAGACAACCTGCCCCGGGACATGGGGATAGCTGGTCCCGGGGTTTGGGGACAACCTGCCCTGGGACACGGGATAGCTGGTCCCGGGGCTTGGGGACAACCTGCCCTGGGACACGGGATAGCTGGTCCCGGGGCTTGGGGACAACCTGCCCTGGGACACGGGATAGCTGGTCCCGGGGTTTGGGGACAGCCAGTCCTGGCAGTGGGAGCTCAGCAGGGTCTGGGACTCGCCTGTCCCCGCTGTGCCCAGGCCGGACCGGCACCACAAGCTGCGTGTGGAGCAGCTCCCGGCGCTCCGGGTCCGTAACCGCTGCCTTGCAGCGTGCGCAGGGCCGGGCGCGGCGGCCGCCGCTTTGGGGGGCTGCTTTTTACTGCTTTTTACTGCTTTTACTGCGCCGCGATGCTGGGCAAGGGCCTGGCAGCCCTTAATGAAGCAGATTGATGGCTTAATAGCCCGCGGCCATTACGGGTAATTGAACGGTTGTGCACGCGCGGCCGGCGCGGCTCGCGGGGGAAGCGCCCACGGCGCCCGGGATGCACGCCAGGGATGCGCCCGGTGACAACGGGACTCGTGCACAGGGGACCAGCTGCCCCACCATGGCCCATGGGTTTTGGGGCTGCCTCCGCTGTCCCCAGCACCCAAAGGCTTTGCTGCTGGGCACCCTTCCTGCCCCAGGCACCCGAGAGGAGCAAACCCACGGTGCCGGCACCGCGGCCCCGCTCCGCGGCCTGGCTCCCACTGCGCCTTTTGGTGTGTGACAACCAGGTGTTTTACAGTATTTGCTACCTGTGATCATCCATCAAAGCAATCGATAGCGTTCCTGCAGAGTTTTATTAATGATCTTGTCACCGGGCTGGTGCTGGGTGCCGGGGCTTGTCGAGGATGATAGATCATTAAGAGCTTTTGCTGCTATTTATTCTCCAGTGACCTTGTCTCTCTCCATTGTTGCTTGCTTAAGAGTTATGAATGTGAGACATGATAATTTGATATTGATCTATTTGGTAAGTTAAAGAATTTACTGCATCGTTGATGTTTTAACAAAGGATCCGCTCTGTCCCCGCCGCAGACCCGGGGTGCACCGCGGCGAGGCCCGCGCGCCCGCGCCCTCCGTTCCTGTCCCCAGCCCCGTCCAGTCCCCATCCTTGTCCCCACTTCCATCCCCATCTCCAGTCCCATTGCCATCCTCATCTCCATCTCCATTCCTGTCCCCATCCCTGTCCCCATCTCCATCCCTGTCCCCGTCTCCATCTCCATCACTGTCCCCATCCCTGTCCCCGTCTCCATCTCCATTCCCGACCCTGTCCCCGTCTCCATCCACATCCCCATCCCTGTCCCCGTCTCCATCCCTGTCCCCATCCCTCTCCCTGTCCTCATTCCCATTCCCATTCCCATCCCTGTCCCCATCCCCACCCCTGGTGGGAGCACCTCTCCCATGGGGCTCGCTCTGCCTCCCTGCTCCCTCCAAACCAGGCCGTGGGGCTGGTGAAGGAGCCACGGGAAGGGTCGGGAGGCAGACACAATTCCCAGGCATCCAGTAGCTCCCACAGGCAGTTTTCTGCTCCTTTCAGCTCGGCCAAGGAGGAGACAGGGACAAATCCTGCTCTTCCTGCACTTTATTCCATGGACAAGACCGCGATGGGCGCGTCTGTCCCGCTTGCTGCTGCCGGAGCCGGCGGTGCCGCCGCAGGGCGCCCGGCCGCCCGCTAGCCCGGGTAGAAGCGCTGCAGAAGGTCCCTCTTGTTGACCTTGCCCATCTGGTTGCGCGGGATCTCCTCCACCACGATGAGCTCCGTGGGGATGGCGTAGGGCGCCATGCTGCCCCTGCGGCACGGGAGCGCCGCTTGGCCACCGGAGCCGTCCCCGGGGACGCGGTGGCCTCGCTCCGCGCTCCTTCGGGGCCGGGGGAGCAGGGAACAGACCCAGCACGTCCCTGTGCCCCCGAGCAGCGCCAGGGGCTCCTGCTGCCCGCGTGTCACCAAGCCGGGGCCGCCCTGGCACTGACGCTAACGGGAGCTGCCAAGGCTGCGCCCCCCCGCCGCTGTCCCCTGCCATATGGACGCTCTAACTCGGGATGGCGCCTGTCACCGGGAAGTGAGGCTCGAGGCGAACGCGGCAAAATGAATCACCCTGAAGAGGGACATGTGTCTCCTGCCAGGGAGCGAGGAGAGGGCCAGGCGAACGCAAGGGACGTCTCCAGTAACGGGGGGGGACAGGGCGAGGGGGAGGACGCGGCGCGGGGGCACGTGGAGACCCCGGGCAGAGGCTGAGGAGGCTCCTGAGGCTGGGGGCTGCACGGGAGGCACCGCTGTGCCCAGCACGACGCTCAGGGACCAGCCACTGCACGGCTCATCCCGGATCGCTCCCTTCCCGCTCCCCATCCCCGTCCTGGAGCCCAGCGAGGGTCCTGGGTGCAGCACCCTCTGTACCAGCCCAGCCTGGGGTCTCCACCTGCTGCAACGTGTGGTGCCCAGCGTCTCGGGGGCAGATTGCAAGAGGGCGTCAGCACAAGGGAGGCAGAGCTGCCCCTGCCGTGGGTGGCCCTGGGGACACCAGTGACCAGACCCATGTCCCTGGCATTGCCCCCCGGGCCCGGGGCTCTTTGTCTGCGTCTCTCCCCACCAAGGAGCCGTTTGATCAGCGCGGCGGCGGCTCCCTCGCATCGCCCAAACCGCATCCCCCCAGCCGTGAGTTTTGCAAATCCGGGGGAAATGTTTAATTGGCTGCCTGCGCGGCCCCTGATGAAACGAGAGCTCCTACTGCTCGTGAAATAGCGCCAGCCTTGCCAAAAATATCCCCAGCCTGAAGGAGGGAGTTGCCAGGGAAAGGAAGAAGCTACTATTACTATTATTCCATTCTTTTTGCTAAGGGAATATTAGCAATAAACCCCGCAGCTCTTCCTCACGTCTGGCAGCCCTGGCTGTTCCCACGGGCTCCTTCCTCCCTCCCTTTGCCGGGTGCTGCCCCGCGGGTGCCGCAGCCCCGTGCCCGGCTGCCCGCCCTGCCGCGCGGCCCTACCTGGCCCAGGCCTTGAGCTCCTTCACGGACAGCATCTCCCCCTTGCGCAGCTGCACCACGGCGCTCACCCGCTGCCCCCACACCATGTCCGGGGGCCCGAGCACGGCCACATCTGGGGGAGAGCAGAGCCCACGGCCTGAGCAGCCCCCAGCGCTGGTGGTCCCGGGGGGGACGCAGGCGGTGGCACCACTGCAGGCAGTGGCACAGAGGGACCCAGCATGGGATGGAAGCGGGCACTGCGGTGCAGGGCTGGGCAGGGACGTGCACAAGGCCAGGGCAGCGTGCCGGGCCCCTGTCGGGGTCGTGGGCAACGCCAGCAGCCCCTACCTGTGATGTGCGGGTGTGCGAGCAAGTGCCGCTCCACTTCCAGGGCGCTGATTTTGAAGCCGCCGTTCTTGATGATGTCCACCGAGGTGCGGCCCTTGATCCAGTAGACGCCGTCCCTGTAGGCTGCCGTGTCCCCTGGAAGCACAACGGGCTCCATCAGAGACCCCCGCGCCAGCCCATCTCACTCCCAGCAGATCCGCACGTGCAATGGCTCTGTGCACGTGCAAGTGTGTGTGTGCACGTGCATGAATATGAATGCGTGCATGTGCACACTTGCATGTGTGTGTGCATGTATATATATATGTGCATGTGTGCATACTTGCAAGCACACGTGCATGCTGACCACAGCCACCCCGCTGCGGGGACGATCCTTGCTAATGTCCCTGCTCCGAACGGGGGCTCTCCATGAATCCAGGCAAACGCAGGTGACTGAGGAGCAGGGTCACATTGGCACAACCGGCTAACCATGCACCAAGCTGGTGCACTTCGCTCGCTCCTTGAGATGATGGCACACCCTTTGCTGCCCTGGCAGAGCTGTTTGCAGGTGACACTTAGCACCACGCTCAGTGTTCAGCCTTGGTGACACCTGGCTTGCCCGAGGGGACACCACCTTCGCAGGGCTACAAGGAGCCTGCAGGACGCGGGTGTCACCAAGGTCTCTCCTGCCCTCCAGCTCCCTGTCAGCACCATGAAGGACGGTGTGGCACCAGCTTGGGCCCCGCACAGCAGCAAACACCCGGCGTCACGGCTGCGAGCAGCCGGCAGCAGCCTGGTGACCCCCCGGCTCCTCCTTTGCGCCTCTCCCCTTCCGCGGCGCTGTCACCTCCGGCGGTGGCAGGACGGAGCCGCTGCGTGTCACCCGCCGCGGCTCGAGGACAGCCACGTTGGCCTCTGCCCCGCGCCATCTGCCACCAGCCGAGCACGGCGAGCGGCGCGCGCGGAGCGGGCGTCCCGGCCCCTACCAGCTAAGGGAGGCTGCCCTTTGCTTAATGACTCTTAATGACCCGAACACCCCTCTCCCGGCCGCTGGGGACGCAGGGCGGCTGAAGCTCCCGGCTCCCGCCAAGCCTCCTTCCACCCGGCCCTGCTCCCGGCTCCCCGGGAACATCCCTGCAGGATGCGCTGCGAGTGGGAAACCCCATGGCCAACGCTGAGCCGCGGGCTGATGCCACTCCGAAAACACGTGTTGTGCATGTGTGGCGCCTGTTCTGTGCGTGTGTTGTACCCGTGTTGTACCTGCATTGTGCCCGTGTCGTACCTGAGCTGTGCCTGGCTGCGCTGCCCCACGGGCGCAGCCGACGCTCGCGAGGCGCCGGGATTGCTGCGTCCCTGACAGCAGCCGTCACCGCCACCTTTGGATGTGTTTCAAGACGCTCCGCGGGCATCTGCTGTGCGAAATGTTAACGGCCCCGCGGAGCCGCGTGCCGGGAAGGCTCCGGCACCGGCGGAGCTGGGGGTGTGCGGCACCGGAGCTGCAGGCAGCGCTGCATGTGTGTGTACAAACAGACACACATCTACATGAAGACAGACAGATAGATAGATGCAGGTTTTATATATGGATATAAATACATATATATTTATATCTAACCTCTTTCTTTCTTTCTTTCTTTCTTTCTTTCTTTCTTTCTTTCTTTCTTTCTTTCTTTCTTTCTTTCTTTCTTTCTTTCCTTCTTTCTTTATTTCTATCTATCTATCTATCTATCTATCTATCTATCTATCTATCTATCTATCTATCTTTATAAATCCTGCAGCCGGCTGGCATGAGTGGCACAGCCTGAGCAAGGAGGAGAGGGATGTGGCCGATGGAGCGAGCAACCAGTATCTCCACTGCCTGCACACCCTGTGGAAAAGCCTTTTTCCTGCCGCTTTGTGTTAAAGACGAAGCTTTGGGGCAAGACCATCTATACGTACCGGGAGGCTTGTCGCGGCCCCCTGGACCGGCTGTGGCGCTTGCAGCGTGTCCCTTGCCCAGCGCAGCCCTGGACGCGGGCGGGCTCCCGCAGGGCCCGTCCCCAGGCTCGCGCTCGTCCCTGCGGCGAGGCGCCAGCGTGGGAAGGGGCTGTGATCCCCGTGGGAAAGGATCGGCTGGCTCCGGGCTGCGGCGGGAACCTGGCGGCAGCTCCGTGCCCAGCGCAGCTGCTGGGGGGATCCCGGGGCTGCCGGGGGTCGAGCCCCAGCGCCGGCCTAGCAGGGGGACAGGGACGCTGGGGCTGTCCCCTGCGCTCCAGCTCGGCTCTTTGGGGAGCCTTTGCCCCCCAAATTCCCGGAGGAACCCCCAGGGCTTCCAAGGGAGCCGTCCTTGGAAGAATGCACATCCCTGGGCCTGGAGAAGGGCTGCGCTGCCCGGATGGGCCTGGTGGCTGGAGGGAGCGGCAGGGTCCCAGCCGGATCCCGGGAAGCCTCCGCGAGGCAGCGGGAACAGCCTTTCTTTGCCCTTCTCTGGTGCCTTTCAGCCGTGGATCCCAAAGCGCTCCAAAGCGGAGCCTAATTAGGCAGAAAAGGGAACAGCTGGCAGGATGGGATGCGGGAGGAACGGCCTCGCTCCGCTTCCCGGCACGGAGCACTGGGCAGAAGGTTGTGCATCCGCCTCGGAGCCGGGGATTAACTCTTCCGTGTGCCCCCTGCGGCGCCACTGCTCCCGCTCCGTGGCAGCACGCACAGCAGCGGGCACGGGGACGCGTTGTTTTCCAGGAAGGATCAGCCCCGGAGCTCCCAACCTCAATCCCAAAGCAACACATCCCTGCTCATCCCGCAGCGCACGGACACGCGCGTCTCCTTCCTTCAAATTCCCCTGCTCCTTCCCGCACAGTTGACGTCCCTCGGATCGCACCGATCCACGGAAAGGATTTTCTCGGTGAGTGAGATGCTGGGCCCCGCGGAGCCGCCTTCCTCCTCCTCCTCCTCCTGGAGGAAGCTGCCAGCAGGATTCCCTGCTGCTTCCCACTGCCACCGGCTCCCTGCACTTGAGGAAAGTTTGGGAGGAGACGCGCCACGGAAGAGGGATGAGGAGGAGGGCGTTAAGGAAGATCCCTGGAAGCGGCTCGGCTGTCCCCTCTGGAGCCACGTGTCCGCCTTGGGGACAGAGGGACTCGCTGGGCTCCGTGCGCTCGCCGGCGACGGACACAACTGCTGCCCGCCCCCCGCGACGGCACCCGCATCGATAGATCCCCCATCTGCTCCCATACATCACACCCTTCACTCCAGTTTATTAGCTGGAATAAATCATAAATATTTCATTACACATCAACGATGCTCGACTCCAGGAAGGCGCAATCCATCACCCCGCCGCTCGGCGCGACCCGCCGCCGCGCAATAAGCTTTCCAGTCTATTAACCAAGATTGATACAGTGTGCTAGGACGGACTAGGGGAATTTAGTTACGGAGCACCGGGAGAGCGAGGGCCGCGAACACGGAGCGCCGCCGGCATGATCCGTGGGGATCCGCTGGGATGATCCATGGGGATCCGCTGGGATGATCCGCGGCTCTACCCCATAGACGGGGCAACCCGAGCAGAGAGCAAGAGCAAAGCGCCGTGTCCGCTGCGGCTCCGAGGCCGAGCACGGCCGGGCAGGATGAGCAGGAGCAGCAGCCGGTGCCTTCCCGACGGCCGCTCCATCCGCCGCCAGGCGCCCGCGGGATGCCGGGAATCCCGCTCCATGCCTAGCGGGCCGGGATTGATCCACGCAGCCTCCGGAGGGGCTGGATGGGAATGATGTATGGGCGCGGGGCTATGTAATGCAATGCGAAATGACAGGCTAAATGACAGGGGCGACGCTGCTCTGATTTATGGCACGCCGTGAAGAACGCTTGTCACTGCTGTCAGCCACCTTGGCTAAGAAGAGGCTGCTCCAGAGGTTACGGCACAAATTGTAGTTAATTAACAGTAATTAGCACCGGTGAAATCCAAGATTTTTGCCCCCTTGCAGAGTCCTGTTGTGCTGCAGTATGTGTCCCCTCCCTCAGCTCATCCCGGTGACAGTGGGGACCGTGTAGGTGGAGACGCTAGGAAATGGGGAGGCTGGGGTTCGGGTTTGGCAGCTTTCCTGGCTTTTCCTGCATCCCTCGGCTTCACCATTGCCCCTGGCTCCTGCTGCTGCCCCTTGGCAGGCTGTGAGCGGCGCGCTGATCCAGAGAGCCCACCTGAGACCCTGCCAGGGCACTCGGGGCTGAGCCCGGCTTGCCGAGCCGCCCTGGCTGCTGCTCCCACTGCAGCAACAGGGCATGGAAGCTGCCAACAGGGAGATACAGAGTTTGGGACGTCTGTAAGACCCCATGTATTGCAATCACACTGCGATTACCCAGGAGGAAGCCACCTCCCCTCCCCAGGAATGCCCAGGGATCCCATTCACTTGGATTTAGCAGAGCCTCATGCAGGGGAACCGGTGCCAGCACCTTCATCTCACTCCATCCAGAGCTCCGCTCCTGTCCCCACTGCAGCCAGGTCCCACAGGAGCCCAGGGGCAGCCAGCGACATCCAAGGGGACCGACACAACAAGGATGTCACCAGTTCCTGAGGTGCCTTCCCCAGCCTGCACCTGGGAGCAATAGGAGCCAGGGTGCTTGGTGGGCACCGTCCCGCCGGCACCGCTGCAGCTTTGCACCCGCCTGAAATCTGGAGCTCATTTAATGGCTCACAAGAAAGGAAATAAATCTGTTAGAAGGGAATCGCTGCTTGTTTATGTATCTTGCCATGAACAGCACCACGAGCAGCAGCAGCAGCAGGTGCATGTGCAAGCACCATTTATTTACATAATAAAATTGCCAAGGAGATTTGTGGCTCGGGGCAGCCCTCGCTCTAGGCGTGCGTGCAGCGCTCCCGGTAGTGCTAACGGAGCTGGATCTGCTCCCGCTTCCATGCTGGGACTCCCAGTGCGAAACTGTCCCCTTTTCCCAGCTGGGTCAGGAGCACTGAAGGTCCAGCAGGACCCTGCAGGTTCCCTTGTCATCCGCAGGACCTCCCAGGTGACAGGTAGGACACGAGCAGACCAAGCAGAGGGAACCCCCATCGACCTGCAGCCAGAATTACCACAGATGGGTTTGCCCAGAGGCCATCCAGGAATGAAAATGGGTAAGTAAAAATGAAAAACATTTTTTTTTCCTTCACATTATCATTTAAATATTTAAAGAAATCCCTACAGACAGTAAGATGAAAAAGAAATTTCCAAGACGAATAAATAAGTAAATGCTCCAAGGTGGGGCAGCCCAGCTGAGCACGGCTTTGAAGAGCACGGCGACGCACGAATGGCTAAAAATAATCATTGCAATAATAAAAAGAGTGGACAAAAAGGCTGTGCTGGGGTCGTACCCTCTGCAGAAGGGCCGAGGGATGGATTACAGTGAGCTGGAGAGCACTACGGGGGCAGCGCAGCAACCCGACCGTCCCTCGCGAGAGCAGCTATTAAATACAGCAGAGATAACGGAGGAGGGATGTAGGAGATGCAGGGCAGGGCACGGGGAAAGATCTCTGCCTTCAACTGTTTGCTCAGATACACAGGAACCTCAGCTTGTGCTTCCAGCAGAATTCCAGTGATGGGGACGAGCACGCGCTGAGCAAAGAGCCTGGATTTTAGCCCTGGACTGCCGTGTTAACCTGGCTGCAACAACTCCACCAACGTTAACCTGGCTGCAACAGCTCCACACTGCCCAGAACTGGACTCTAAGTACCGGAGGCTCCAGGAAAACTGTTGGCACTCAACGTCGGATACAACCAGAGAAGAGCTAGTAGAGTAATAAACATATTTGGTGCCAAAAGCTGCTCTCATTTACAGCTACAAAAACACCAGTCACTCTCTTAACTGCTGGAAATGTCACTCTTGCATGCAATCAAGGAAATAGAAGGGTTTATTTCATTATATTTTAATGACTCTAACCATCAGGTAAATCTGACGATATCACATCCTTAGTGCTCAGGTAGGAGGAACAAACACTGAGGCAGGAAGCAGAAGATGTGAATCCTCTCTCCGCTGTGCTGGAACTGCATGTTTGTGCAGAAAACACTTCAAGGTTACAAAGGCATCCTAACACAAGGCTAACGTGCTATATACCATGCCAGCCTTGCACCTTTACTTATAGAGATACCTCTTAAATGAGGGCTGAGGGGATGCCTGAGCCCACTTTACAGCTAGTCTGACTTCAGAGCAGGGCTTGAGGCTCCGGGTAGGTGCCTGCAGCCTCTGTCCTGGCCCATGGAGATCAGGATGATATTCCTCCTAAAGCAGCACATAGAGATGTATTTGGGACAGCTAGGAATTTTTTGGTGACCGTTCATCAGGTCCAAGTTATAAGGCATTAAGAAATTAAGCAGGTGAGCTTATCTTGTATCTAATCAATCAAACGATTGATTGCTTCATGGAGAAGCAGAGCCAGAGCCTTGCAGAGCACCTTGCTGCCCTTGGGCCGGACTCACGAGCTCAGACTACAATGGACTGGCAAGGAAGCTCCTTCAGCCCAGCCCAGAGGGAGCCAGCACTTCCTCTGACGGGCTTCCCAAACGGCTAAGTCACATCTTCTGCAACACATTATAATTAAGGAATAATTTTTAAAAATAGAATTTGCATTAACTGAATTTATGACTAGCAGAGACACAGCAAACAAACAGAAAACCTGCAGATTACGATGCTAATTAGATGCATTTCTATTTATAATCTGCTTTGATCAGGCAAATGCATTTTCTGTTTCAGGTGCCAGTGTTACACCCACAAACGTAAGCGATTCCCTTGGCAGGGAAACACCTGCTTGTCCCTGGAGATGGGCAAGTGCCAAGAGGAATTTACAGAGACGGGACCAGGTATGAGCTGCTCGCTGCTGTGTCACTGCTCCTTCTCCTCGGTGACAGGACAGGGGAGAGCAGCCTGAGAGGAAGAACTGCTGGAGTCTGATCAAGGCTGAACTGCTCAAGATGCTTCTACAATCACTAGTTCCATCTGGCTTGAAAAACTGTTGTGCCAGCAGCTTTGCCTTGAGCATCAGAAGGAGCAGCACTGAAACCTCCAGAGAGAAGGGGCCAAGACGTCCCTGGGAGGCCCAGCCCGTCCCATTCTCTCCCAGTAATAACTTGAACTGACTTGCAGACAATTAATCAACTGTAATGAGACTCATGTCCCAAAGTCCTAGAACACTCGGGCAACAGTGGGGCTTAATCCCTAGCAGGAGCTCAAGCCAGAACCACTCAAGACTACGAGCTGGGGCTGCTTCTTGCTGCCAGGGAAGGGCTCAAATTGAAGAGGACACAATGACAAGAGGTCCTGAACCAGTCCCTGGGCTTTTTCACTGCATGGAGATTTGCAACTGCAGCAACGGCAGGTCCGACCTGGACAAGGCTATCAGGAGCAAACTCGGAACTCCTTGGTGCCCAGTTTCATAGATCACAGTGGAAGAGCCTGAGCTGAAAGAGGGGATCACAGGAAAAGTAGCTGATAAGAGTCTGGTTTTGTGACCTGCATAAAGGATCTAGGAAGAATTCTGTGATAAAACAGGACCTACCAGTGTGAAAAACAGCTACAAGGTTGTATTTTAAATGTAGCTTAAAACAGAAACTTAAAAGATATGAGTCATCATTTCGAAATGGGCATCAAGCAAGTTAAATAACTCTTACTTTCTTAACGACATATTAATCAAAGTGCATTGATCCTTGAATCAGATTCTACTACCAACAAGCTTTCTATCTTCTCCATCCTGATGCATGCATTAAGAGAGTTTTATTCTGACAGATACAATATAGCAATCAATAAAATCTTATTATATGGAGCTGAGATACACGGATTTGCTGCGGGATTTATGCACTACTTTCAAACCCAGTGCTATTTCATGTCTCAGCCTTAACCTGTAATTGAAAATAAATCTCCCCGAATACACCAGATTCTAATTTTCTGGATGTATGGGCAAATGTGAATGGAAGCTGGTCTTCCCCCAGGGAGAAGGCTACTCCCTGATCCTATCACTGTCTCAGTACAGTCCACCATGCTGCCGGATTCCTATGGAGAAAGCACTGGGCACAGTGGGAGAAACACCCGGGCAAAGAGACAACGCTCGTTGTCACCGCGCTGCGTTTGCAATCCCGGAGCCTCGGTGCTCTTGCCCGGGACTGCAAAGGCGTCTGCCTGCCTGCAGATCGCTGCCTCCTGCACAAAGATAACACGATATGACACCTGCCGGAGCGTGAGCAACATGAGCGTCAGGAAGCTGGGAGAGACGCACCGGGAATGGGGACGGGGACGGCCGCGGGGTTGGGAACTGGTATCTGCTGCTCCCCTCCGGCTCCTGGAGTGAGCTGGTCTGAGCTCTCTCTCCCTCTGCAGCCTCCTCGGGGTTTGCTTCATTCCCCCAGGCTTGGACGTGTGACAGCAGGTAGATATCCAGCAGCCTCTCTGGAAATGGCTGGGGGGCACTTGGATCTAAGCAGCTCTGTCAACAGCGTTAATACAATAAAAATAATCAAATTCACTCAAATGGAAATGAGAGACGCAGAGGGATAGGCAGACAGCAGTGCACATCCGAGGAAATGAGCACCAGCAAATCACCTACACAACACTGAGAGCTCAGATACTTCTCAAAAGACTCAAGAGCTTGAATTCATCAAGAAGGCACAGCAGCATCGTGCTCTCTTTTTATTTCCTATAACATATACATACTGTTCCTCCTCCACCTGAAGGCACAAAGCAGGCATATTTGTAAAGGGATGTCCACACAGGTTTCTTATAAAATACATATATGATGTTTCCCTCCAGAGGCCAGAGAGAGAGGAAATATGGGTTGCAATTGCTGTCAGTCAGAAAGGAAAACGACTGTTGCCATGTAAGACCTGACTCTACCTTTTTTTTAGGGGGGTCCTGATTTTCTAGATAAATATACAATATTTCTCCTTCTATTTATAGGAATATATCCTTCCATTTATAGGAATTGCAGCCAGGAACGGCTTAGAGAAGTTATTGGGGGTGGCACTGGGGGTAAGACCTGCAGCCAGAAGACAACCTTAAAACTGAAAGGTCCTTTTTAAGCTTTGAAGGGCAGAAAGGAGCTGGGAAGATGCCCTGGTGCTGCACTTCGGCTGGCAGCGTGCGGGTTTGGAGCGTGATGCTGTCACTCGCTTTGAAGGCCCGTGTGGAAGGGCAGTGGCACCGTGGAGCTGTGACCCACTGAACGCACGTCATCCTCTGCAGAAAGGGCGGCTGGATACCGAGAAGTCGCGGTCCCGGCTGCCCTCCAGCTCTCCCGGGAAACCTGGGAGCTCTCACAGCTCTGCAACAACACCCACCTTGCAAAGGGCAGCTGTGGACTGGAACCTGTCAGCCTGCTCACAGAATTTCTCTGCAAGTCTTTGGGAAGGAAAAGGCTTCTGAGGTGAGAGCTGGTGGACTGGAGAGTCAAAACCAAGGGCTCTTCTGCAACATGCATTTTAGGGAACTTCTAGGTTAACTTGAATTTAAAAAGAGAATCAAAGGAGAAAATGAGCACCGGTGAAGCCTGCTTTTGTGTGCACAAACTCTGAGAGTAGATACCAGGCAGAGCCAAACACTGATTATCATCAGCAAACCAGCAATACCTGCCCCCCAGGCACTCTCTCTGAACCCTGTGGGTCCCGCTTTGCTCAGGTGGGGACATCCCCAGGCAGTCACTGGCACAGCACACACTGCGTGGTCACTGCTGCCTCACTGGCAAAGCCTGTGCCAGGAGCAGAGAAACAGCAAATCAAGACTGCAAAGCATGGAGGAATGTTTTATATAAATATACATGCAACTTTGCACTCCCTGATTAAGAACTGAGTCACGGGGGGGTTTCTACTGCTATGAGATATTCCCTGGGCAGGGAGACTTGCCTGCTTTACTGTGTGAGACTGGAGCAACGCACAGAGCCTGTGCCTAATAACTGCATCTTACCCCCAAAACCCTCCCTATTCTGCATGTGGCACTTGGCATACAGAG
Organism: Nothoprocta pentlandii; assembly: GCA_013398315.1. Taxonomy (NCBI): domain Eukaryota; kingdom Metazoa; phylum Chordata; class Aves; order Tinamiformes; family Tinamidae; genus Nothoprocta; species Nothoprocta pentlandii. The sequence goes on from VZSG01001349.1 coordinate 13,936, forward strand.
AAGTCACAACGCTTGGTGTTTAGCAGTGCAGCAGGTCCAAACCACTGCATGTCTCCCTTTGCTCAGCAAGAAAAGCCTTTCTAGGGACAGATCCACCACGAGGTGCAGTAAGAGCAACACTCTGCGCTTTCCCTTGCAGTAATTATTCTTCATTTGCTGACCTGCTGGTTTTTAGGATTGTCATTAACAATCAGCAGAGTGCTAAATTACAGCTGAGGAGTTATTCACACTGCCTCCAAGTTCGCTCTCTCCAGATCTCATTCCCGCTCCAGCTGAGCGCACGCTTCCCGTGTCCTTGAGGCACACGAGGGGACTTGGCCACAGCTGCCAATATCACAGCTACCCACTTCAGGTACGTGTCCCTGTTCCTGCGAGTGCCCCACACTATTGTCATCCCTTCGGAGAGCACGAGGGATGCTCATACTGCTTGCTCTCCACTCCTTCAGTCAGAAATACCATCACTGGTTTCAAGAGCCCAAAGTGCAGTCCCACCTTTAAAACACTGCCCTACTATTTGCAAGCATCACTGGCAGTTGGGAGGTACCCTTGGCTTGGGCTAAGCCAGCCTGCAAAGGCCAGGCCACAGGAGCGAGCTACAACGAGGTACAAACTTCCAGCTTCCAAACTTCCAGCTTCCATCACATGGAGATTTGAGCTCTCGTGCTGAAAGCCCCATGGGTTTCCAAAGGCAGCCCCAGGCCTGGGGGTCTGGCGAGGTGAGCAAGGGGCAGCAGGTCTCACTGCAAAACTGTCTAAATGAGCCTTGGAAAAACAGCCTTGCCTACCTTGCGTCTGCAAAAGCTGCAGAAAGCAGTCAGGAGAAACAAGAAAAGGAAGAAAGGAAGGCAGCGAGCGGGGGAAGAAAATTAAAAGCCTGTCATCCTCCTTAGACAGCTACAAAGGGTATCAAAGAGGAAGCCCTGACGGTGGATTACTGCTGGGAATGTCTTCCAGGCATCCTCCGACCTGTCTCTAACCCCACGTGGCCGTCTCCGCTCCCCCCTTATTCCTGGCTCGAAGGCTTCACTCAGCCAGCGAAAGGGTTAAGTTTAATTTATACTGATTTCTATTTAATATCATTCTCTCCCCGTAGGAGCCGGCAGCTGTGAGCTGATTGTACTCTCTCATTATGCAGTCTGTATCACTAATGGCCTGTGACAAAGGCATGCCATCTTCCAGGCCTTACCCCCGAGAGCCAATTAAACACACATACTCCCTTCCTGTTTGCAGCGCATTACAATGAAATTAAACTGAATTTCAAAATCATTTTCTCCTAAAGACATCTCTTTGCAATAATTAATGCATGCTATTCCTTTGCAGCTGAAATATTCATCAGGAGTGTTGACTAAAAAATTTTCAGAGTTGATTGCCCTGCGCGCGGCTCTGCTGATGCTCGAGTCCCAGCCTGGCACCGGGGTGGCAGCAGGACCGCTGGCACCCCTGGCAGGGCAGCCCCGCATCTGATCTGGAACAATCGTAATAATAAATCGTGTCTGCTTCGTGAATTGTCGATAAATACGGCGATTACAAAGGGCGGCATCAGAAACCCAGCCCAGTGCTCCCGACTTGAGGGCACTGCTGCCACATAATAGGGAGAAATGGAGAAGTCAGAGCTGCTTATGTGCTCGGGGTAGGTGCAAATTAGAAATCCCACCCGCTGCAGCCGCAAGATTAAGGGGCGGCGGGCGCCTATCCCGCTATCCGAGCGGCTCGGGGCCGGGCTGGCAGGAAGAGGGGCGCTCTGAGATACCAACCTCTGCTCCGTGTCGGCAAAGCCGCCTCTCGGCACTGCCGCTCCCGCCCGCACGGCGGAATTGGGCTATTTTATTATTTAATCTACATTGCAGAGCCGTCCCGGGGGATGCGAACCCCTGACCGGGGCGGCCAGGCTCTGCCCTTGCACACCCTGTGGGAGAGGCAGAGCGGGAGGTGTAATTTGAGGCACATAACTTATTCATGCACTGTCACCAAGATGCCACTCGGGAAAAGTCTTCAGTGCAGGATCCCCCTGAATTTGTTACCCGGCATTATTGGCAAGATTGGCCTTAAGAGCTCTGCGGTGAGAATTCAACATCCCAGCACTGGGGTTTCAGGTAAGGACAGTTTTAATTGTGGTCACTGTTACCAGAGCTGGATTAAAACAGGACTTTTTTTCTCCTCTGTGCAAATATTTGACGTAAATCTACCTAGACACAGGACCCAGCTGCAATAGGTATTAATGCTATTGCATCTTCTAGTGGAAGCTAGGGCAAAAGAACAAAATGCAGGAGGTTTTCTCATCTCTAGAACGTTTGATATTTCAAAAACATCCCCCACCTTTAATCAAATAAGGCAAATCTTGAAAATTTTCAATACACGAGAACCCGGAACAAAAAGAAAAGTTTTCTCTGGATTTTAACATGTCTCATAGAAAAACAAAATGAGCTTTTAAAATCTAAAACAAAAAGCTCTATTTGGAAGACTCCGTTGTTACTTTTAAAAATATCAAAAAGCGACATTCTGGCAATTTCAAAGCCTTCTTCCCAAACCTCTCCCCAGCTGAAGACACCAGCTGTGATTCTCCCCCAGAAAGTTCACCTTTCCATGAATTCACACTTTCTGACTGCAAAACAAAAGCTCCTTGAGATACTCTCCAGTGACCCCAGTGGCCAAGCCCCAAGACTTCAGAGATCCCACTGTGCACACGATGTTGCCCATACGCAGGGCTTTCGCTGAGCAGATCTTGTGTTTTTAATGCTCAGCCAGCTCGCCAGGATGATGACAGGGACAGAAGCCCCACGCACACAGGATGCTGCCCACGAGGGAAGGCAAGCAGGTCAGATGCAGAGCTATGGAGATCAGCAGAGGTTTTCTACTCACGTGGCACCCATCCAAGTCATGCTGAGTGAGAACTGCTCTCCAGGTGCTCAGGTTGCAGTGCTCAAGCCCCACAAGGTGCATTGCATTTACAAGGAATCAGCTCCAAGCGCTCCCTGCTCCTTGGAGGACTCAAGCAAAGCGCCTCTGCGAAGCAGCACCAGGTTTCTTGAAGCACCTTGGCCTGCAGCTCAGCCAGCCCGCGGCACCCGAGCTCAAACCCAGGCCAGCACCCCGTAACTGCGGGCACAGAATCAGCAGAGGACCCCGAAGCTGCTGACCTCTCTCCTTCCTCGCTCCCAGGCCGCTTGCAGACGCTGCAGGGACCCCCTTACGGTACCTGTTCGGAACCAGCCATCGGGCGTGAAAGCCTCCTTCGTCTCCTTGGGTCTGTTCCAGTACTCGCGGAACACCGAGGGCCCCTTAACGAAGAGCTCCCCTTCCTGGCCTTCCAGGCCCGGCGTCACCTGCAACAGAGGGACAGTCAGTGCACCCCACGCAGGGCAGCACGCGGCCCTGCTTGGCCCCTCGCGCTGCAGCTGCGATCAGCAAGGCACAGCCTTACTGATCCTAGCCCTCCAGAGCCTCTCGCTGCCTGCCCACCGACGGGACCTCCTTCCTTAGGTGGATAAGAACCTGCGTGTGTGTCTGCAACGTTCAGGAGTGCTGCAAATCCATCCACACCGGGGTTATCCGTGCACGGGAGCTGCCAGCCCGGAACGCAGCCGCGATCCAGAGCATTTTACACCTTCTGGTTCCGTGTAACAGAGGGGAAAGATCTCGGAGGCAGACATCTGGCTGGGGAATACTCCTGGAAGAGGGACCATCCTTTCTGCTAGCTGGCAAGTCGTGAGGCAGGCACGGCTGCAGGCAGGGCTGCCTGCACGCTGCAGCCTCCCGAGTAGCCTCTGGCACTCTCCAGGTTGTCCCCGGGAAATCCTTTGGGAAACCCTCTCCCAGAGCAGCCCCAGAGCTCCCCATCCCCGCTCCCAGCGCCTGTGCTGTGGGGAAGGCTTTAGCACCTGCCTTGCAGGTTGAGCTTTGCGACCTGCAGCCCTCCCACTCAGGGCATCCGTGGGCACAGGGAGCCCCTCTGCCTTCTCCCAAGGCCAGGCAGGCATTTCCCACTGCAGAGACTCTTAGGGAATCAGTGAAAGGTGATAGCAGAGGCTGGATCCTGAAAGACCCGCACATTCCGAGCAACGACACGTCCTGTCCCGGAGTGCTGCTGCAATCTGGGCCTGTGCACCTAGCAGGGACATTAGCAAGCTTAGAGGGTGAGTCGATGGCTCAGCCTTCGACACAGCAACCATGGGGGGACACCGGCCACCAGCTGCACCACCTGGCACTGCCACCAACCTGTGCCTTGGCTTGGGAGCAAGTGGCACCCCTGCCCTCTCGAGAGCCAGCCCTGCAGGCTGCCGGAGAGCGGCAGCTCGGTACAGCCAAGGCAACCCCAGACCAGAGTCACCTGGCACCCTGCCCCACCGGCCGCCCCGCGCTGGGCTGCTGTTGCACAATAAAGCAACCAGAAAGCGAAGCCAAAACCGAGGCTTCTTAGGGAACTGCGTAACCAGCTGGTTTTGATCTCCCCAGTTCTCAAGCAAACAGAAGCACTAGGGTTGCTCGAGACCAAAAGTTACTGCTGTTGCTCTGCCGCTGGGAGACCCGATCCCGTTCTGATGTTCCCAGCACAAGCACCACTCGCCCTACAAGCTCCAGCCTGTTTGCAATTTCCACGGTGCTGGAATGAGTCCTCCTGCTCGTCACAGCTGGGCTGTGCAGGTCTGGAAGGAAGCCTGTTGCGAGCTGAGAGAAGGCAGATGAAAGCAGCACATTGCTGTGACTGTGACATACTGCTGTCTGCCGTGTTGATAGAACGAAAACTTCTCTTTCCCAAACTGTCAATCTAACACCTCCTTTTTTTTTTCCTGAGGAGGTGGCAGGAAACACCATCTGATTTGCTCTCAGGCCTCGCTCGCAGGCAATGCATGCAGTGACAAGTCAGTGTTCCACAAACCTGCACGGGCAAGTTTTCTACAGCAGCAAAAATGAATATCCTGCTGTTACAGAAACCCAAGAATCACAGGAAGGTTGCAGACTTGCCTGACACGGTGCAGGGTATCTCATTGCTCCCGCACATGCATCGCACTGTAATTACAAGGATGCGAGCGGGGTAAGAGATGAGGGCCTGGAGAGTCACAGCTGCAGCACGTTCTCGTGTGCCCAGGTTTTCTGCTCTGCAGAGAAGATGGGAAAACCCAGCATCGTGCTAGAAGTCATTGCAGGACTCGCTGGTTCGCTCTGCTGCACCCACACAAGATGGTCTCCAAGCTGCTTTGTGCTCGAGCTGCTGCAACGCAGGCGAGATACAGCTGGGACCTTGAAAGTGAGTAATGCCAGAAATGCAGCCACAAGGGAAAACAGTAATAGCGGTCCTGGAACATCAGGCAGAAGCACAGAGAAAGCCAGGCTTTGTATCTCTTTAGAGCCTTTGATGGAAGCAAAGCTTTTCTAACATTAAATGCTTAGAAAGCTGCTTTTAAAGGCACAGTTTTTGTTTTAAGTCATTTCCTTTTGATGCCCCATCTTGGAGGGTGTAGTGACACAGCGGTCTCTGTATGCACAGCCCAAACACCTTCATGGAACTGCTGTTTTGTTAACGCCTCCATGTATCACAAGTCGGACCCCTCAAGGGTCCTTGTGGTGCCTGAATGATGTTGCAGGACAGAAAAGTCATTAATGATGACTGAAATTAGCTGAACTATGGTAAAACACAGATGACACTGGATGAGTTTTCCCCAAAGGATCTCAAAGAGAGAGCCTGAAGACCGCCAAATCCACAAGCAGGACAGCGTGGCTATTTCTCTCTCATTTTCCTATCAGTTTGGCCAAGTCATCACAAAGAAGCAACTCCTGAGCCATTCAGTGACCGTGGTGTCACCCGTTAGGTACCACAGCTCTTCAAACCCACCAGCAACACTGCTCCTGGGGAGCAGCTATTGCACTCCTGGCCTCCCAACAAGACCAACCCGGACCCCACCTGGTCTTGAAGAACTCCCCAGCTAGAGATAACAGACTGGCCAGGCTCTCCTCACCTTGCAGGCATTTTAGTAACCCGTGCGAGCCTCCAAAGCGAGTCCCTTTTGCTGCCAGGCTGCCTCTGGCTCCGCAGGAAAGGCTGGGAAAGGGGGAGGCGGTTGAGGACCTGCTAACAGCTGCCTCGCATTCGCCTATGGCTCCTGCCAGACTTTGTCTTCTGCTGGATACTGAAAGCAAGAAGGAACGGGAATTTGGTTACTGCAAACGAGCCGCCCCAGTGACCAGGCTGGGGGTTGCCCACGCATCCAACGCTCCCCAGACTGCGGGCAGAGCTGCCACGGGGCACGAGCCCGTGCCCTGTTTACCTGCCCACTGCTATTTCTTGTGTGAATCAAACCTTGAACAAGCTCCAAATTTCTTGTCATATCAACTCACATTTTGGCAGAGGCTCAACCCCCATCTTATCTAGCGCCGAGCTCCTTGGCAGCAGGCACCTCCCTGTTGTGTAATTTAATGATGTTATGGCTGGCTTGCAAACAGTAAAACAGAAAGGCCGTGACGTTATCTTAATAGGATTTTGCTTGCTGAACTCCGAATGTCACTGGCACCGCTCGCCAGCGCAGGATGCAAGTGGCCCTGCTGCCAGCAGCTCGTGTCGCTTGAAAACAGCACAAATCAAAACGCTGGGTCCGGGGCATTTTTCTGCTACAACCTCCTGCATCCGATCCCTGCTAAAACCCTTGCATCTACCCAAGGCGAGCACACGGATGACACGCTTGCAAAGCGGGAATGTGCGGCAGCAGCGTGGCCAGCTTGTTTGTTTCCTCCCTCCACCAAATCTCCGAGGCCCCCTTGTTGACACGCTCGAGCTGTGTGACGAGCAGCTGCCGAAAGAGTCAGGTTGCTAATTGCACAGATATCCTATTCTTCCCGTGCCGTATTTTTTAATGCACATCTCAGCTGCTTTAACCGCCTTCCAGCAACTTTACCACGGAGCCCGGCGTGCCCTGCAAGGTCGCTCTTTGATGGCTCTCTGCTGTAAAACACACTCAGCAAGCTGAGCCGCGCCGGCCGGCACGCTAGATAAGACTGCATTTTCCACGCATGAAAATAAAAGGTTGTAATAAAGCCTTTGAAGGAGTAAGTCGGGGTGGTTATAAAATGCATATTTTCCCCGCTGCCATTTTATCCCCCTTATTAGCAGGAAGCAGTGGTGGTTGGTAAATAGCTGGGAATCCCTGCTTGGCAAGCGGCCCCGCGACTTGTTCAAAGTGGCCATTTGTTTTCTTGCGGTCTCTGATATACGCTAGGCCTCCCTCCCCTGGGAACGGCAGCAGAGGAGTTTATAATGGACTTGAATGGAATTAGGAGCTTCTATCAAGGTAGCCTTACAGCAGTGCATCTTGCACTGGGAAGCAGAAGAACTGCTGGATATTCCTAAGCAGAAACATGTGGAAGGCAAGCAGTAAAGCTGAAAGGGAAGGTTTGTCAGGAGAGGTAGTAACTTTCTGTTGGGTCGATGGAGCTGGGAGACAGACAGACATGTTTTTAGGGAGCAAAAAGAAAAAAAAATCCTTCTTCAGGAAGCAGGACCCTAAGAATATGAATCAGCAGAGCACAAGAGAGTACCAGAGCTCCCCCAGTAAATCTAAACCTCTTTGCTGAGTGAACACCGAAGTGCAGAGGCTGCAGGTCAGAGCACGTCCTCGTAGGAGGACACTCACAACAGAGCCTCGTGCACTGCGAGGAGGAGGGAAGGCAGGCGGGTGCAGGAGAGCAGGGCTTGCTGGGCTGGGGAGCAGGGCAGGGAACGGAGACTCCTCCAGCCCTGCGAGCAACGCTGGGCAACGAGAAAGAGCCAACATATGGCATGCAGGAAGCACAGGAGATATTTTTAATCCACTTCCAAAGAGTTGCTGCCTTGTGCGTTAAACCAAGAATGTTCTAAGCTGTTAACATGGATGAAAGAGCCTGTGCAGCATTGAGCCGTCCTGCCCTCTTACAGGATTTTCCTATTACTCTTCCCTACTTAGGCTTCCATCCTAGGGCTGGTCTGGATTCCAGAGCAGCCCCATTTGCCTGCATGACCCAGCTCCGGGCATGCACAGCCTCCTGCAGCGCTCCCATGCCGGAGGTGCCACGAGGTGCATGTCCCACATGCCCCCATGCCCGTCTGGGCATGCCCCCATGCCCGGAGCTCAAACCTGGGCAGCTTCCAAGGGCCAGGCGTCATCACCCATGCACCAGGGAAAGCAAAATCTTCTACACGTGTGGGAGGAAAATAAAAGGCTTCTGCAACCTCGACTCCTCTGCCACAGGCAGCACTTCATTGCTCAGCTTAAAATGCTTGGCGCTTTTCCCCACCTTGTAAATAAGTGACTACTGCGATCAAAATAATTAGGCAACCTGGCCTTTTAAGTGATTAATAGAAAACAGTGATTTGTATGTGTCAGATTTACGGAGGCACCAGAGCTCTTTTAGCAGTTTTCACAGTGCAGTAACTTGTCTTCCATGCCAGAGCATGGAATATAACATAACATGGAGAGAGCTGCGTCCCATTCCTGCCCTGTGCACAGCCCTGGGCTGCACCCACAGAGCAGCCTCGGCACGTGCTACCAGGCACAGAGGCCACGAGCCACGTGCTGCAGCAGGGAGAGCTGCCGCTGGGTCCCCAGCAGCTTCAGGAGATGATTGTCACCACCAAAGCCTCGCTCGTCAGTGGCTGCTTCTGTAACAGCGGCCGCTTCTGCCTGCGCAGCTCAGTCCCTGACAGCCTGGGTGTGAGGTCTGTCCACAGGACTCAGCTTTTCGAGCCTATATTTTATATAAATTGCATTTTCCCTGTCGTTTACCCTGTTCAGCCAAGTCAATGGGGGGAGTGGGCAGGGGAGTGAGGACCCACATTGCCCACATTTACCCCGGGTTGCTGCCGAACCCCTCTGCCTCCAGCCGGCTCCTCGTCCCCTGTAGCGCTGCTTCCTCGCGTACGCTGCATTCTCGGCACTGCACAGAGGTTTCCCCTCTCTGGATGATCACGGGAGCTCCAGGTCTGCTCGGGCTCTGCTTTTCCAGCACCGAGGACCAAGCAGATCCCAGGCCCTGGGCGCAGTGCAGCGGGTGGCAAGGAAAGCCAGGACACATTTCCCTTCCTCCTCAAATGAGGCTGCAGACGGAGCGGCTGCTCAATAGCACCTCTTAATCACCACCTTTCTGGGTCATATTTGAACGGATGTCCTAGAGGTGTGAGGCTTGCTGGTGCATTACGGAGTTCCCAGGCAATCTGATCTCTCATGCACATTCATAATTAAAAATTCCCCGCTAAGTTGCATGTTTTTGCAAGAGCATTATCTTTCCTCCGAGCTCTGTGTCCTGCAGCATCCTGCAGAAGGCAAGCAGGAGGCAATTTAGACACAGAACCATTTTCCTCCTGCTGGAAAAAGGCAGATTTCTGCTCCTCAGGGACACAGCACAGAGAAAGCAAGAAAAAGAAAAACAAACCAAAAAAAAAACCACCGAAGCCCAGACTGTAATCTACAAGGCCACATTTCACATCTGTTTTTGCAATGTTAACTTTTATAAAAGGGCTGGGAATAACACAATCAATTTACTTTTCATTTTGGAAGGTTATAAATTTAAAAGTGAGGCTGGTGCACGACGGAGCAGGAACACTGAAACTCACTTTCAAAAACAGCCAACCCTCTACTTAGAGCAAATGCTGTTCCATTGAAAACAAAAGCGAATATATATATTCTTAGGCAAAACTGATTTTCAAAAGTTACCAGACTGATCAACTCCAGATGATCCCAGAAGAACCACAGAAAACAACGCAAGTTTGGAAAAGGTCAGTCCTCCCTGCAGTTATTCCACGGCCTCAGAACTTCTTGATCTATATGAACACCATAAATTAGGAGCGTAACACTCTCCCAGGAATTCCAACAGCTCTGCTATTCCCATCTCCGTTGCTTGCAGGCTTCAGGAGACGATGAACGGTGCTTCCCCTCGCCTGCCCCGGCAGCTCGCGGGCCTTCGCTGCCCACAGGCTGCTCCTCTTCCTCCTGCTCTCCGTGCTTCGCTGCCTGCCCACGGTGCCCAGGGCTCTCAGCGACCATCGCTGCAATGCAGGACTGTGGAGTTTAGCATGGGAGGGCAGGAGTGCGAGTCGGGAGCACGCGGGACAAACCCACGCTGGGAGGATTCACGCGTGAGGTTGGACGAGCGAGGAGGAGCGAACACCCGTGACAGCGTGGGCAGGAGAGCCACTTTCATCCCGTGCTTCCCAGCTCCAGAGCAGGAACCTGCCAAGTGTCCAAGCACCCTGGGTGGCAGAAGGCTCTGCTGGCACAAGCAAGGACACCAAGCAGGGCTACAGACCAAAAGATGGGAGCAGGGAGGAATCCACTGCTTGTCCCCACTTTGGGAGAATCAAGACTGCCAGTTCCTGGTGCCCGGGACCAAGCAGAGACACCCCAAAGCAGGGGGAAGCCCAGGGTGAAATCTTCCTGCCCTACCAAGGGAATGAAAGCACCAAAGGATAACAAAGAAATGAAAGGAGTTGAGGGTGCTGTGAGGAAAGCTTCAGGTGGCCGCCCCAGAGGAAGCACTCGTGGAAAGAGTTCGTCTTGACTGATGGACCCCATCTGAATGCACAAGAAAATAGTCTTCTGGGATCAAGGCTGCTTCTGCTGGTAAGAAAAGCTTTCAGCTGGGAAACCAGGGGACACGATGCTACCGTAATCTCTGCCTCTGCTTTTGTTGCCAGGAGGAAGGACCGTACAGCTACATCCACAAAAAACACCAGAGGACACCCAGCAAGGAAAGGAAGATACTAACAGCAAGGAGAACGCACACAGTCATTGACTAAGCGGACTACAGAAATGGATGTAGTCAGTGAGACACAACTAAAATGTTCATACAGCAAGGAAAGAAAGAAGCCTGGGCAACAAAATGGAGAAACTCGAGTTACTTGGACACAGAACAGGGTACTGAGGAGATGAGAGAGACGTGGTGGAATAATTCATAGTTGGAATCTACATAATAACTAGAGCAGCCAACACTGAGAAGGTTTTGGAAGAAGTTTTTGGAAGAAGTAAAGACGGAGGCAAATGGAAAACAGGAAAAAATGCAACATGTGTTTACCAAAAACGGGCTGTGCCAGATAACCTGGGGACTGATATTCCAGCTGAAAGCAGAGCAGCAGATCTGATGCAGGCAGCCCTCAGAGCCCATTCCGCCCGCGCGGGAAGCAGCTGCTGGCAGCGGAGGCTGCGGGGCCGCGCGGAGGCCGGGCCGAGCCGGGGCCCGGAGCCGAGGGCTGCGGCAGCCCCAGCCCGAGGGAGCCGCGCGGGGTCCTCGGCTCCGTCCCGAGCCCTTCCCAAGGGCGCCAGCTCAGCTCATGTCCTTCCCCAGGCCCAAGGCAGAGGCAAGATGAAGCTTGGCTTCTCGTTAACATCATGGTTCAACACGGTCAAGAACGGTGCAGCCAGGTCCAGGGAAATGTTTTGCATCCCGTCTCCCTTGCACGGACCTTGCCTTTTCCCAGGGAGCCCCGGCTCTGGGATGAGGCTGGCCTGGATGGACATGCTGGAGCCATTCCCGGTCCCCGTCGCAGGAGCATCAACTGCAAGGAGCTGGGGTGTTAGCAGGGTGCACCCTCTGCTCCGCTGCACGTGGGTGCCGACAGATGGTTGGGACATGGGGGGCACGGGGAGGACAGCGTCGGAGCTGCTCCTGCCTAGGACGACAGCTTGCCTATGGATAAACAAGGAGATAACTGCAGCCTTTAGAAGGGCTGGGGAGGGGGAAAGCCTGGGCTGCAGCGGCCTCCTGCTGCCGGGTCCTGCCATCCACCCGTCCTGTGCCGCGCTCGTCAGGCAAACACTGCTCGCCAGGAAAGCCCTGGCTGGAGAGCTGCATTGGATACGGCTGTGGAACCGCTTATCTATTGATAGACCCCTATCAGGGGCGGCGTTTGTGAGAACATGCAATTCGGGAAAGAAAAAAACCAAAATCCAACAAAAATGACACCCCAAAACCTAACAAGCAACAAATGGATAAATCAAGGAAGGGAGAGACAATGCGTGGAGCGCGCAGGGTCTGCAGGCCTCAGGCAGCTGGGCGGCTGAGCGGATGATATGCATCGCGCCCAGCAAAGCGGCGCGGCGTGGCGCGGGAGCAGTAACCCTTCGGTGTGCGCCGTGAACCGGCCCCGGGCAGCCTGCCCCAACGCCACGGGCAAGGGAGACCCAAAGGAAGAGCAGCGGGGGCACTAGGCTGCCTGCCCCCGCGGAAACACTCCTCGGTTAAACTGTTATCCCTGAGCTTGACTGATGGTTGGGCTGGCTCAAGAGGCTGCCGCTCGAGGCCGGTGAAAGGTTTGGGAACCGCTTTGCAAGTGAGCGGCTGGGCAGCGACTCCTGTGATGGTTCTGGCAGGCAAAGACGCTGCTCTCCGGCTGCAGCCACCTCCACACCTCGCTGCTCCCCGGGGAAAGGCAGGAGAGCCGCTCCGGAGCGGCAGGAGGCTGC